>CABFVX010002433.1:97036-114707 GCA_902151425.1 Timema shepardi
GTCACAAGACGTACCCGGTTAGCTCAGTGATAAAGGATTAGCACGAAGGCCTATAGCCGAACTTTCCAGTTTCGATTCCCGTGTACTAGTTGTCATTTTCCAGCAAATTTAATTTGAATTTGATACAACCTCAGGTTTTCTACCTGAGAACATATATCATCATAATGATAGAGTTGCACTTGTTCAATAAGGCCTTACCTACCCAATAGGGATGTAGCTACACCCCCTAACTGCCCCCCCTCCTTCCCACCACCCCGTCGTGTCAATATTATTGAACTTGGTAAACGTACACCTACTTTGGCATGAAGTAAGTTAGAATAACTTCAATATACGCATGATCCCACATAGCATCTTAAAATACTTAGGAAGGAGAGGGGGTTTGTAATGGGGGGAAATGCCCCAAACTTTTAAATTACTGGGATGTGAGGTATTTTAATGAATATAAGTTATATTTAACAATTATAAATATTTAATGAAAACCCAGAATTTTCTTTAAAATTCAACAATATCACAAAAAAGGTCACATCGCGGTAATTTAACCATCTATTCGTATTACTATGGCTGTATGAGTTTAAAGCTAATTTTTTAGCAGAGGGTGTTTATTATTAACTTCTCTACAGGCGATGGCTGGTAAACTACCTTTATTAATTTTTTCCTCATTTAATTTTATATTTTGTTACTAATACCGTAAAAATGCGTTTGATGTCACTAGTAGGAATAGATTTAAGACGCTTGTTAACAAAAAAAATCCACCGGATATTAAAGGGATGGTATATAGGATTTTAAGTTAGGAACATTTAATTTAATTTAATTGAACAGTTTGTTTTTATTTTTTAGGTTTTACAAGGAGAGCTTGCTACCATAAATTATTGTCGTTCATCGATACAAATTTCGACTATTATAAATGACATCACGGAGAAAGTTTGCTGAATAACGATCCATTTATCATAGGATACATTATCTAAAAACTAATATATTTAATAACAATTAATCCATTGTCATATTTTTTCACAATATCCTTTATTTTAAGTCCTTCATTCATGTGGTTCTAATATTATATTTTATAAGCTATATTCCCATGGTTTAGTTAGCCAGAATAAGAGCTATACAAATATATTCAGCTAATATTATTACGTTTTAACTGATCGGATAAAATAATCATCATCATCATCATCCGTTTCAAGCCTGTTGCCGGGTCATTTTATTAAAATGCCTCCATCTTCTTCTATCCTTACCCTATTCTTCCTCCTTTATTTGCTTGCAGTCTTTTCTCCCTACTACACTTTCTGTTATCTAGTCCTCCCATCTTTTTCTTTGCTTCCCTTGAGGTCCTTTTCCTAAAAAATGCATTTCCATGATTCTCTTTGGTATTCTCTATTTTACCATTAAACTAAATGTGCCTCAAAAATTATTTAGTGTATTCGGATCTACGACATGTTTGATGTATCAAGTTTAAACATTTATATCTTTTAATTAAATGCTATTATTAATTAAATATGTTTTTATGTTTTAATATGTATATAAAGTGTACATACCATTCACGTAATGACCGCCATGCTCATATATTCAATTGTTTTATTTCGACACATCTGACATTAGTACAAGCATATAATAATTTTAAAATAAAATAAATATTTTAACTATAAACTACCTTTTTTCAATAAATATTTAATTTTTATTAACGGTAAGGCACGACTGTAAGCCATCACTCTTATACCAGGATATAGCTAGTGAATATAAGCCATCACTCTTCTGCCAGGATATACCTAGTTACTGTAAGCCATCACGTGTTGGCCAGGATATACTTGGTGACTGTAAGCCATCACGCCTAGGACAGGTTATACCTAGCTACTGTATGCCATCACGCTTCAAACAGGTTATACCTAGTTACTGTAAGCCATCACTTCTCGGACAGGGTATATATAACGACTGTTAGCGACCACCTCTCTGAAACTTAAGTTGCACGCACCGTCAAAATCAGTTTTTTTTATATTTGTGCCGACTTAATGTATCCCCTTCACCCCTCCCAGTCTTTGAAAGACGAGACGAACGGCGGCTCAGTCTTTGAAATGCGAGACGGGCCAACTCATTGCTTGGGGAAAGGAAGAATGATCTCCGTCTTGGAAATATTCGGTCTTCTACGGTTCCTCGCAGGGATAATTTTACGATCGGAAGTTCTACAAGTTGCATCTAGAAGATGAATTTTAAAATAAAATCAACTAGTATTTGGTTGAAGGCATTTACATTAAGCTCTAGTAAAAGTAAAAAGCTCTAACTTTTTGTATACATACATTCCAGGGGGTCTGGGCTCCCAGGACCCCCACGCTTTCTACGCCCTTGAGCCCAGACGCGTAATATGATTACTACCCCAGTCCATGCGCTGAAGTGCTACAGTAGCAGCATGGCTTCTATGGTGCTGACTGACAGCTTTGAAAAGTTACTAGACCAAATTATGTATCCCTACGCTGAACCATATGGTCTGCAAAACATGTATTTAGCAGCTGTCACTTCTGCCGGTCAAAATTTAGGTATATACCTACACAATTTATTTCTGATTGTTTATTTTCTATTGCTGCGCCGATCAACACGTATCTCAGTGTAGCTGCCTTTTATAGTCCATAGAGTGCAGTGCTTAGCAAGACCAGTTTTTAGTTACTAGCGCCTAGCTGACTATTGCAACGAGAGATTAAAATCTTTCTGGGGTGTACCAGACCCCCCCACACTACTGGCGTTACTATTTTTAACGAGTAAAGAGTATTCATAGTATCGTATTTCTATATTTGTATTGTTATATTTTTATTGTCTCACTATAATTTCAATCAAATAAAATAATATTGGTTCTTGTATTATGCTTGTAATGGACTTTATTGCATATTCTTGGACTAATTAAAAAATACGAGTTCAATAGTTCGATATCACAACAACAACACAGTTGATTCAATTTAACATTTTGTTCGACATTAATTGTCTGTAATGAATGTAAAATAAACTGTTGCTCAGAAATTTTGTGTAGAACAAACTTATTATTTCTTCCTGAATTTCATAAATACATCTAATAATAGTTATAAAATACATTCATAAAGATATTTTACACCTAAAGGTGTATTTTAAATAACTTTTTTTATTATAGCAAATTTCAAAGGTAAAAATGAAGAATTATAATAATATAACAGGTTTCACTAGAAAAACGAATTAAACTAGGTCACTTTTTTGACTAACAGAGTTAAAAATGTGTGAAAATTAATATACTACACTCAGTTTATACATAAAGAAAATATTCGTGGGCCAATTTTTTTTTAATATGGGTGGGGTGAAAGTTGATAACCTTTACATAGTTAAATCATTATTAGTCCTTGAATGCAGAATATTGTCATAAATTGATTTCATAGCTCCCGTATTTCCGCCAGTCATGCGGCTGACCTGCCTCGGGAGGGGGGAGGGGGACGGGTGGATGATCTAAAGAAAGAGGAAGTGAATGTTTAAATGACTGACCTTGAAAACAACTGGTTGACGAAGTGAGGATGGCCAGTCTTGACGCTGTATCTTATCGTATCCCTGACTAATCGGAGCAGTTTGTCGTGCCCCACCGGCTCAGCCGATACTCCCAGCTCAATCAGCTGGTCCAGTTCCTCTGGAGACTTCCACTCCACGACACGGTTGTTCCTGCTGGTCCCTTCAAACACGGCCTCATCGAGCAACAGATCCAGAACGGACCTTAGAAACCCCTCGTGCCGGGACCGGTCTGGGAGGCTCGCGTACCACAAAGTACCACTATCTTGGTGGACAATCTTGGCTGGCGCGAGCGGTGGCATGGCGCAAGCAGAGGTTGAGACGGCGTGGAGAAAAGGACTGCAAGAAATATCGCTGCGCAGGTTAATAAACACTTGTTGAGGAAGGTCGCGGTTTTCCCTCAGGGACTTCCCCCTCCCCGTGGGTATCAGCGAGTGACTGACCGGTAGTGTGGTCATGTCAACAAGACAAACACACACTTCTGTTTACTAACGCAACTTCTTGTTGAATATGTTACGTCAATGAATGATAGGAAATAGTCCAACACGAGAAAAACCCAATATGTGGTTAAACCTAAGTGATTGGCTGGTCGCAGCACTGACGTCGGAGGAACCATGATTACTGGATAATGGTTAGTCATTCCTCAACAGTCAAGAGCTTTACGCTATTAAGGTTGTTTTTCCCTTTTGTACCGTACAGCGGCACTAAAATGCCCAACTCTCAGATAAATATCGATACAAACTTAGTCTACATAGTCCATCTTGTGAACCAGTCCGTCTATTCATATCCTTATAGTTCTTAACGAACGTACGACCCGATAGATACACTAATGATTTTGGGGCCACCCTCACCCCAGACAATTACAGAAATGCAATTAAGAAAATAAGCATCCAATAATTCATTATTATTCGTCTACAAATTTATTATTATTATTATTATTATTATTATTATTATTTGTGTATCGATTTTTATCAATACTAAAATATGAACGCGAATCTCGCAATTTACATCACCGATGTTTAGTCTCCTCTTTCACGGCAGTAAGGTCTTTTACGTCATTGAAGACAATTTTGCGGTTTAGAAGCGGGTGTCATATTTAAAACCTTACCGTATTATTGTAGGTATGTTTATTAAATACTTAGTAGTCAATAATATATAGTAATTTATGTTTTATTTTATATTTACCACTATTAACTAATTTTCCTTATTCCTATCCTGGAGGATCCAATTTAAAATAGTATAGCTCCGGAGGTTATGTAAAAGAATAAATCTAGAAAGTAGCAAACAATTTTTACATATCATTAAAAAATGAAGTATATTATTAAAGGATTAATGTTTCCAATATGTTGGAGTGTTTTGGTTAATCATCACATCTATTATCAAGGTCCAAGGCAGCGAAACAGCCATGTTCTCTAATGCCGATCACCTTAAAAACGATACAACCCAGGCCACATCTACCCCCCTCTAACTCGGCTCTAAACAATTATAGAAACGTGAAAATTTAACACCCTGTTGAGACGAATAATTTTAGTTATCTCTATAAAGTTGAATTTTATAGCTTGGGCGGTTAGTGAGGTAGGGAAATTATAATAACCCTTATTTCGAGACGCACGGACTCATTCACTAACTGATCATCAAAACGTTTAAGGTACTTTCATTCAACTTTGAACCCTGAAAAGTAGCATGGAGGTAATACTTGGGATATAAACTAAGGACAAAATACCAGAGCTGAACTTTTCAACAGTACTTGTGTTATAAACTAAGATTAAAATACTAAATCTCTCATTTTCAACATGGGCCCCAAAAATGTGAATAGTTTAGGAATTTTTGTGTTGTAACACTTGGCATTAAAAAAAATTGTTGGGTTTATTTATTTAATCTTAACAAAGTAGATGTACACCAGCCCCATGACTTCTTTGGTGCTGACTGACAGCTCACAACTGACTTCTGACAGTCAACATTTAGCTATATAAATAAATTTTGACTGTCAAAAGTGACAGCTGCTAAACACATGTTTAGCAGATCATCTGTTTCGCCGTAGTGATACGTAGTTTTGTCTGGTAACTTTTTAAAGCTGTCAGTCAGCACCAAAGAAGCCATGGGGCTTCTGTACAGACTGTTCTATCACTGCGTTTATGACTTTTTTTGTAACTTTTTAAACATGTTTCAAGATGAGAATGTTCAGTTTCATAATTGTGGGGCAGGGTTCAAGAAGGGCATTTCACTACACAACCCACCCCAACCTACTAAGCCATCCTGACAGATTTGCCCACGGGGTGAGGCAGGGTAGCGACACCTAGGCCCGTATGCAAGGACGATGCTGAGCACGGCCAGAGTACAGGCTGAGCACTAGCAGAGCATGAGGCCTGTCGTGAAAACAGCTGTCTCGATCGTCTATGCGCGCAGCGCCATGTTGTGGAGATATCCTCTGAGTACGGGCAGAGTGTAGCCTGAGCAAACTCGGGACCAGACTTTGGCGAGACTCAAGATATTGCGTCATAGATCGTACTAGTACGAGGCTCATACTCTGCCTGTGCTCAGCATCGTCCTTGCATACGGGCCCTAATATAAACACTATTCATTTCAGACTTTTCAAGAATTGTTCATGACCAGGGCCCAGATTTTGATTACCTTAAAATTGCCCAAAAATGACCTATAAAATGACACTAAACACTCTAAATAATTACTTTAAATTTGCAAAAAATGACTTAAATTCTTTTGTTGAAATTCTATAATATGATTTATTTATTACAAGATTCAGGATTTACACTATACACATAAGCAAAATCATCTCTCATGGTCAGTCCATTTTCAGTTTTTCCTCAGTATGGACTCGCCTGAAATAGAATGACCCGTATACAGTCCCAGGAAATTCTTTAGTTTAACATTGCTCAGTTTCCACAGAGGAATGTTCGCAGATACCCTAACGTCACACAAATCTTTGTAAAATGTTGAGGATTTTTCTTGATTCATGAATGCATTTTGTGCAAGTAATAGTTGAGGGGTTTTCTTTTTATCGATATTCTGGATATCACGAACATGTTTGTTGCGACTGACTTGCTTTTGAATGGTTAAATATTTTATCTGATGCCAGCCACTTTCAATTCGCATATTTTACAGAAAAGTATTTCACTCTCTTTGGAAAAAATATCCTCTCCGAATTCAGTAATAATTTGTTTCAAATGACTCGCTTTAGATGGTTTGGTTTAAAGCATTCTAAATATACTTAAAATGATTGCAAATGAATAGAAATAGCGTGCACTTTATAAATGAAAACTATGCGTTTAGAATCTTTTGACAGCTAAATCATGTGTTGTATTTAAAAATGGAATACAAATACCTGATTTAAAAGCGATAGCTCCCCTTCCCCCTGCAGCCCTTTCCGGACATGGTATAGGGAGTGCCTCGCCAGGAATGTAAAGACGGTACAAAGTTAATTTGAACTCTAAAACTTGCTTTAACCTCCCCCTGCAACCTTTACCAACTTAGGTGTAGTGAAAGTGTCGCCAGGAATGAGGATTTTATAAGGACGTAGGTAAAGGACACAAATTTCATTTGAACTCATACATTATCTTCTTCAGTCAACAAGTTATTATTATTATTAGCACCGCGTCTTACTAACCGTTCGGGTTATACGCACTTACGCTAATGTGTAATGGTAGGATGATTGTAAGATGAAATGGAGAACATACAGTTTTAACGTGGAATCCGAACCACGGTGGGGTCCTGGTATTACCCACATTCACAAGTTGTGATTAATAAACGTCTTGTCAGAGGTGAAGAAAGGGTTTGGTAATCAAATAAATCTGTGCCGGGACCGAGGATTGAACCCCAGACCCAAACACAGAAGTCCGACACCTTACCCTTAGACCACCAGCCCATCCTTCAGTCAACAAGTGTGTGGTAAAATATTTTATGTTTGAATATTCTTGTTTTATCAAAGTGTGGTAAAATAACTGATGTTTAAATATTCTTGTTTTATAAAAGCACCGATAGTTTGTATATATAACGTTTTTAATGTAATTTTCAAACCATTTTAAATTTTATTCTAAAAAATGCTTAAAGATGACTTACTAAACAAACAAAAAATGGCCAAAAATGACCGGTAAAATATACATTTCTGCAACCAGGGGATCACGAATAGAGTTTATGTCCAACTGAGCATTGTCTGATAGACGAAAAAAAATATTGCATGTTATCAACATCCGGGCCTTGTTCATGACTATTACTACAGCCACCATAAAATGATTGGCTCAATTACCACACAATTGGAACGAGACTTCTGACGTGATATATTTGATAATTTGTAAAACCGAGACAAAATGTTCATTTTCAAATTTTGTGAAAAATAAGTAATTTAATTTTTTAATTAGCACCGCGTCTTACTACTTGGTCAGGTTATACGCTTATGCACTAATTACACTAATGGTTTTAGGGATGTTCGGAGGAAGTGTACGCGCATTTGCGCGGAGTAATTCAAATTTACTGTAGAATCGTTGACCCGGTGCGCCACCCATTTTCTGCTGCCGCAACGCGTACCCAAAACAAAACCACGCGCAAAAAAAAACTTGTTTAATGTACCGCGAACTTAAAAAGTTTTCACAGCACTGACCTAAATACGCCAGACAACGGAAATAAAAAGAACTCTCAAGCCTTCAAGGTAATCAACTGGAATGGTCGTTTGACAATAAATCTACCTTTACAGTGGCTTAAGTAAGTGTGGGGAGAGGGTGAAGTAGAGGTTGAAGTACTAGATCCCCCCCCCCCTAACATGATACATTTTAAACCCGTTTTCTTTAAAATTTCGAGAAGGGGGTGCATTCTTTTCATTTATAATACAATGGATTAATATTAAGAATATTTATTAATTTTAAAACAAAAATTCACTATGATGTTACGTTTACGACTGATCCCGTGGAATCTCAACAGTCTCTGTAGGTCATTAATATATTTCTGATTTTATTTTAGATTCAATGGAGTTTCCAGCACATGTGGTAAATAAATTTGCATCGTTCTCATCGACCTTGAAGCAGGGGAAGTGATCATATAAGCGCAAAGAGAGCGCGGATGCTTTGGGTAATCTTTTGCAGGATATAGCTTTAGCAACTACATATGCATTTTATTTATAAAGAAGTATGGCAAGCCTATTTATATGAGCCTCCACCCCAAATATTAGCCCCAGGAACAAATTCAGCTTACATCACTGCTGTAGCATACACATATTCAACATATAATGTCAAATCGTTGAGATTCTATCTGCATGCTATTCTTTGTTTTAACCTGTAAATTTTTGTAAATTACAAAAGAGTATATACCCAGATATACTCAGATCTAGGGTAGATCTGGGGCGAATCTGGCATTCCTAGATCCGGCCAATTCCATTTCTGGGCCAGATCTGGCATTTTTCCACATGGGTGTGCTGAATGTGATGAGTTTGTACAATCACAGGTGATTCTACAATGCCACTGATTCAGTCGGGGAATGTAAAAAAAATGTATTTACTATTTCACATACTCGCAGAACGTGTTTACAAAATTACCATCAGCCATTGGTGAATGTTAATAAGGCACGTCAAGATTATGTTTGGTTCGGTTAGTTTAGTTAAGTTAGGTTAGGCTAGTTTGGATTTATGTTCTATACTTTCGTCAACATACAATAGGTATGTTATAAAATCAGCGGTAAATGTAAATAATACAGTTAAGGTAATGCACTTTCACTATATTCTATTAGTAGATTTATAAAATCATTGGCAAATTTAGATGCATTGAAGAATTGGTTAAATAGTCCATGGTTTTTGGTGAATCTATACATTCACCGGTAATTTTACAAAATAACGAATTTATCACATTCACAGTAACATATATACCATCATCTAGTTTACAAAATTAATATTTTAGCAGTTAAAATGGCTAAGTGGATGAACTAGTCGTGTTCAAACCAACCAGAGCATGACTTACGTTGTTGAGACAATGGTGCATCCAGACATTTACTTTGAGAGGTCACATACAGCAGACTTGTCACACATGCAGCAGAAACATGGACATTGAATGTAAGAAAGAATAAGTAAGTAGAGGCCATGGAAATGAAGTGTTTGAGGAGCATGTTAGCTGTCACGAGGAGAAACAAGATTAGGAATGAAGTTATCCAGGATATAGTGAGGGTACAGGGAGTACATGAGTTCGTAGAGAGAGGAAGCAAGACTGAGATGATTTGGATATGTAATGAGGTTGGGGAAGGAGAGGATGCAATTTTTTTATGGGACTGAAGTATATAGGAAAAAGACAACAAGGAAGGCCAATAAAGAGATGGGAGGAGCATAAAACCAAAAGTGTGCACGCTGGAGGATAAGAATGAAAGCAATTAAAGGAGGAAGAATGGTAGAAGAATAAAGGAAGATGGAGGTATTTTATTAAACAGACCCTGCCACAGGCTGGAAACAGTTGATTAGCATGATGAATTTGGAAAGGGCATAAAGCGTAACGAACCTATAATTTATGTTTTACCTATTGAGGATTTTAAGGGCATTTTTAATGTGTGTAGTGATCTATATTTTGAAAATCATGTCTCAAGTCTTTACTTGAAATTTAACTGATTCATTAGACCCACCTTCAGTACGTTTACTACTTTATATTATCGTTGTACGTACTTGATATGCCTTAGGCTTTCATTAAAAATAGTTGTGCTCATGGCTTTTGGTAGGGAAAGGGAAGGGTAAAATAACCACCTTCCAGCCTTCTCCCTTCAATTCATCATGGTTGTGAATACGTTCTTTCACATTAACAAGAGCCTGAAACATACACATTTTAAAGAACTAGGGCAAAGAATTTACAAGTAAGTCGAAATCAGTAGCAAAGCTGAATATAGCCAAATATAGCTGAACGCAGCAGTAGTAGTAAATAGTAAAAAAATTAAGTGAACTCAACTTCACGCCTGATGAATAAACATGAAATAATATTATGATTGTACGGATGATGTTGGCAGAAGAAGGTACAAGGATTTAATAAATTTGGCTCAGGATAGGTAAAGGGGGTGATAAGTAGCGAGTCAATTGCAAGATTGATGACCTAATGATAATGACAGTACTGGTATGAATAATTACAAAAAATATATATTCAATAAAATACAGACAAAATATTAAGAGATTCACAAATCCTTAGATAACCACCAATTAACTCAAACCACTGAAACCAGAACTAATTCTTTTTCTTTAATGGTTAAAAATAAGAATCTTGGTCTGTGTTTCCAAGATTTCTAATTTTAATGTTTAATATTATAACCTCACCCTAACGTCTCACGTCATTAGGCCTACTGCTAAAGGGTCGAAAAATTTAGATATACTGTTAATACGTAACCTCTAGATGCTGCTTGTTAATTCTTGAATAATGAAAGTGTCCTATATTCCTTGTAGTAAATGGTACGTTGCACCGCACAGCTTTTCTATATCTCTCTTATTATAGAGAAATTGATCAAAAACAAGTTTAGTTTGTGAAACGAAACAATATACATTGTTGCAGAAAGAATCCACAAAAAAAATTATGAAATAATATATACTTTTACATAAACATTGAGAAAAGAAGAACATCTTGTAACGCTATTTGCCACACTGCCATGTATTTCCCTATATTAAACTAATTTTTGTAGATAGTTTCCAATTTATTTTCGTTTGAAAGTATTCAGTTCAAAGTTCGGCCACAGCATAACGCGCTGTGTTATTGGTGTGACAAATAATACAATTTACATCCATTCAAATATAAAAAGGATGGAAGAAAGAACGTATAACATTGTTTTAAATAATTTAAATAAGGAATTTTGATTTAAGGAAGAACACTTAACTTTTATTAAACATACTAATTATCCTTCAAAGAAGTTTGTTGACTCTTCTTTATTTATTTTCAATGTCGGCCATGATTTATTTCAACGCATGCGCAGATTTGTCAAACAAGTGAGTGGCGGGTCTCGTGATTGTAAAAGAAGTAAGAAAAGAAAAAGACGTGATGTAAATACCTCCAAGCTAGCGCGCATTTCAATTCTGACAGATGAATATAAACATTTAATTCCTTTAAGAAACATTGTTCAAATTCATTGTCATATATTTAAATCTTTATATTAAATTTGGATTTTATTTCATATTCATCTCTAGTCTATATTTGTAACATTACATTACATTATGTTACAATAGGATCCACCTTATGCTGATATTAACGCATAACTCTCTGTAATTCATACTACCCGCTCCAATTATACCGACACTAATAGCATTCCTACAATAGTAATTTTCTCTATTGTAGTGAGACGTAATTTGCCACCCTACCTTGTATTTCCCTATATTTTTATAATTTTTGTGAATTATTTCCAATTTATTTTTGTATGAAATTAAGGACTTCAAAGTTCGGCCGCAGTATTGCCGGCCTGCCTAATGACACTATTTACATCCATTCATAAAATAAAAGGACGGAGGGAACAACGTATAACATTGTTTCAAATAATTTAAATAAGGAATTTTGATTTAAGGAAGAACACTTAACTTTTATTAAACATACTAATTATCCATCCTTCTAAGAAGTTTGTTTGACTCTTGTAGTTATTTTCAACGTCGACCATGTTTGTTTTAACGCATGCGCAGTTCTATCAAACAAGTGAGTAGCAGATCTCGTGATTGTAAAAGAAGAAAAAAGAAGTAACAAGGCTCGATGTAAATAACTCAAAACCAGCGCTCTTTTCAATTTTGACAGATAGAAATAAACATTTAATTATTTTATGAAAACACTGTTCGCCCTCATTGGGATATATTTCAATATTTATATTAAACCTGCATTGTATTTGATTTTTATCCCTAGTCCATAGCCAACATGTTATCTTTTGTTTTTATATATTAGTTTTCTCTTTGGACTTGGAAGTAAGGATATAACCTTTTTAAATTTGATTTTGGAAGACTTTCGAGAGGAGACTGGGTCTTCTTCTTCGGTGTTGGTCTAACATGGAGCCAAATCTGTGGAGCTCCTAATTCAAATTATTTTAAAGTGAATTAACGGTGGTAAATTAAAGTACAAGTAACAAAAATGGAAAGATAAGTGTGTGTGCAAGAACTAGACTGTTTATTTTCGTTTAAATTGTGGAAGAATTTGAATTACTAAAGTGAAACAAATCTCTGAAGTNTTTATTTTCGTTTAAATTGTGGAAGAATTTGAATTACTAAAGTGAAACAAATCTCTGAAGTTGGTGTTTCAATATGGACTAATTCACGGGTGAGGTCAAGCCAACTCTTCAACTTTAAATTTTTTTTTTCTCCTATCAAAATCAGAATTCATTTACGAACTTTCAGAAAGACAGACTAATGCAGATAATTAAGTAACATTTTATTTTATGTCTAATTATTAATTTTATTGATTATATAGTTTTTTCTCTTCTTTTTTGTTTCAACATGTAATGGTCCGGCCAATATTGGACACGACTAGAGAATGACTATTCACCTATTCACCTGCCCTCTGATGGTAGAAATATTAACTACTTTCAAAACATCAGGTGATTGAAGAAATGGTTTGGAAGCCGGATGGAGCCATCTCAACAAAGGGTCTGAGGGATCTTCCAAAGCCACCATGACGTCACCGAGCGTGGGTTCAGTTCTCCCACGTTGATTATATTGCAACGAAACCCACTATATAGGCCTATTGTGATATGCGTGTATGTTAAAATGACTATTTGATTTCAACGATTGACGAAGGAACATTTTCCTGGACCTAGACAATGTCAGGATAAAACATTTATATATTATATCTTCATCAGAATCGTAACTATGGCGATTTATTTATTGGACTACTGATTTAATTTTAACTCTTAGAGTCAGCCTTGTTATATGTTGTAATTTTTCTATTATCTAAATTTATTGATTTTTACCTGATCGTTAAATTTTAAATAGGCTCTATATTTTGTATGTCGCCACTTGGGCGCTAGAGTCTTTTCGAGTGTTAAATCTGTATATATCCATTATTGTTAATTGACTTGGAGTTGAACGAGTTAAATGTAAATGGTTTTGAAATTGTGGATAATAGTAGTTATTTTGTAAGCTAAAGGTAGGTCTTCTTATTTTTGTTTGCATTTTGAAATATAGTTTAATGTAACGTAATTTTCTGATCATTTTGATTAATTATGAAATTAATTCACTTTAGTATATTTTCTAATCTTTTTCTATGGTTTGCCTACAAATATGATATTTTCATTATTATTTACTAATAGGGTTATTGTTTCATTTCCTAATATTGTGTAAGGATCAGATAGTCCCGGGGGAGTTTGACTAAAGTCTGTTAGCCAAGCTATCACGTAATTTCAAGTCTCTTATAGAAAGTTAACGTGTAAAGTTAACGTTTTTGAAGTCTTTATTCTTTGGTATGAAAAATACACTTTAGTAACATTTTAGAGGTGCCCATTAGGCCCTTATATAATCTTTATGTATTATCCTGATGGATATTAATATTTTTGATTTATTATACCAAATTCAACGTTACGGGCTGTTCTGTCTCTTCAAGACTGACCCATTTGAATATAGGAGATATTACCAGTTTATAACTTTATCTTAAATTATCTGCGCAATTTAAAGATATGAAGTTATTATCTATTTGTTTGGCTTTAAACATATCTCAATTTGATTAATGAGACCATGTAAAGTTTTCTGCTCTAATGTTATTGTTTTGAATAAACCGTTCATATTGTTGCTTTTAAATATTTCTAATAATTTCCCTTGTCAGTTGTTCCATAGCTTACTCCCGCTCCCTTTTATCTTATTCATGGCCGTAAATAAAAGGTAACATATTGGGGTTGTAACATTTTATCTTTTGTTTTAATATATTAGTTTTCTCTTTGGACTGGGAGAAGAAAATAGAACGTTTTTAAATTTGATTCTTGGAACACAATCTGAAGAAGATTCGGGTCTTATTCCTCGGTGTTATTTTAACATGGAGCAACATCTGTGTAGCTCCTAACTAAATTTATTTTTAAAGTGGAACAATGACTTGAAAGTAAAGTACAAGTACACAGATGGAAAGTTAAGTGTATGGGCAAGAACTAGAGATTGTTTATTCAATTAAATTGTGAACGAGGGGGCATTAATAAAGGAAACATTTTTCAGAAATCCGTGCTGTCTCAACATGGACGAATTCATTGGTGAGATCAAACCAAATATTCAAATTTACATTTATATTTTCTCTTTTATCAAGAAACCAGGATTTATGTAAAAACTTTCAGAAAAAGACTAAATATATTCAGACACTTTATCTATTCTAGATAATCAATTAATATCTTATTTTATGTCTAAATATTAATTATATTGATTTTTTTCTTCTCTTTACTCAACAATAATAATTTTATTGTCTTACCCAAAACTATAATTATATATTATATAAGTTTAGCCAATATAACTTTCTTCTACTCTAGTATTATATGTTCTAAACTCCTAAATTCGACCATGTTCAGAGATTGTTATTCTAAGTGATACATTTTTTGTTAAAGAATATAGGTAATACCATATATTTTATTTTTGTCAGATTAGAATTATACTTATTCGGAATTTTTATAGGTAGGATTGGGATGTTGTAAAAAAGGAAACAATAATAAACCCTCAAAAGTTTCAATAATTTTTATATTTTTTTTATTGTAGTCTAAGTTAGTACATTTTATTTCGACAATCCATTTTATTTAAATTGTTCATGTTTTATTTTAAGTATTCTTTCAACTCCTGTAGATATTTACAGTACGCCATTGTTGTAGGTAAGGTAGTGTCATTATCATTAACATTGTAATATCAGAGAAAAAAAGTTCTCAAGCACACCCACTGGTCTCGAGTATTAAGAGTCATCGTGCTTCCGTCAAAGTTAGCCTAGGTAAATTTTTGTATTATTATTATTTTCTCCTAGATCCTAGGAGTGGCGCCCAACAAATACACAATTGTAATCATCTTGACGTTAACTTCCATTATGTGAACATATTTGTAAGACACAGATTCTATAATATATATATATATATTTTCACAATATCTGTCTATTCACTAGTTTCTTAATGACTTATTGGATTCACATTAAAACTGCATTCCTTCAGCGCCTATTAATTACTGACTCCGTTTATACGAGTTTTTCCACATATATTTCTTAGATATCTCATTCCAACCACATTCACCATGTTCTTGTGTTTCTCCTGACAAACCTACGCTTCACATCCATGAAACAGTGTTGGCGTTCACACTTATATACTGACATCTTTGACTCTTTCGATGTTACTTCATTCTTTGCAATAGTCCACATACATCCAACTATACATTCACCCGTCCGTCGATTTCACCATACATCCTTTCATATTTTCGTAACATTTTGCTAAGATACGCAAAATCATTAACTTGTTTTTATAGTTTTTTTTATTTAAACTGAGCTGACAATCATTTCCTAATTCGTTTTTTTCAAAAACCATCATCTTAGTTTTGGAGACATTGATACTAAGATCAATTCTGCCTGTCGCCATATTCAAACTATTGAATGCATTCTTCAAGCAACGTTCATCCTCCGCCATTAATACGACATAATCTGCATATAGCAGCACTATCACATTCATATAGTCTAAGATTTCACTGAGTTCATTTCAAAACTCCACTCTCATATTCTCATCACCCTCCACCGGAGTATAGCCAGCAACCAAAATAATTCTACGAATGCCTATTTTCATACGTACCCATAGAAGTCTATATGACACCAACCCATACCTTCTAAGCAACAGCTTAGTTGTTGGGATTAAGATTAAACCTACTCACTGACTTCCCCTTAACTATTAATCCACACTTGACAACAGTGCCACGCACTCAACGACATTACCATCACTCGTCATCAAAAAATCTTGAGGATTGAGGAGCGTGAGACGTAATCACCCCTCCGTTTGTGTGTGTGTGTGTGTGTGTGTGTGTGTGCGCGCGTGAATTACTTATGTTTGTGTTGAATTGATCTCTGGTTCTCATATTATGTAATACATGTGTATTTTAGCTCTAGTTTTTCTATTTCATTATTTGTGGGTTTTTATTTGTATCATTTTGTTAAACTTAATTTTAATTGTAATGGTTAAGTGTAAGAAAAGGTGGTAGCCTTAACTTCACCATTAAAGTATATTTTTATTATTATTATTATTATATCAAATTTTCTTCCAATCATTTCCTCTGATAGTTCATTCTCTTTAACACACACTTCTCTCACAGTCTACGTTCCAATAGGCCATGTTCTCACCAACTTATCAACAGATGGTCTCTTCAGTTTTAACCTCAGCTGCCCTTCATTGCTTTGGCAATCCAAGGCTAATGTTGTACGGTTTAAATTAGTTTAGAGTAGACCATGTTACTAGCCTTGATCTTACACACACCCATGACAGTATTCTCTGCTCACAGTAATGATGCTGTACCGATCGGTGTTGGCACGTTTTAGCCAGTATACGGTTTACCACAAGTACAATAGTTGCTCAATCTTACCCTGAGCGCGTTTGCACTGTTCCTAAAAATCAACGAATCCCCACTAGAGAGACTGCATTGTCGGCCAGTGTATTATATTGTTGCCTGTGTCACTACCGTTATATATAATATTATATTATGTGTATATGATACATATATATATTATACATATTTGGATTTATAAAAATAATGTTCAATATATTTATGTCACACTCAAAGAGCTTTACAATGCAACGTACTGTTTGTATGCAGGCCCATATAAGATTTTTTTGGGTCGTTCTTCTCCCTTCAAGAGAATTGTGATACTGTTAATTTGGATAATATTTAATTTCAAACATTGGCATAAAACATTTAACCTCCCCTATCTATAATGGCATGACTATTTTTGTGGTATCACATTATAGAAACAAAAAGGTTCACAGTTAAATACACTTATGGTTTCAATGGTTGATTATATTGCGTCTCTAGGCCGTCAGCTCGCTATACTGAATGCTATTCATGAATTTTTCGGTCGTCTAGTTGTTAAACTGGTTGGAGCTCACGTGGCTCTAGCTACACCTTCTGATTAAAACCATTGCTGCTCTTGGAGTTCTGGGGCATCTAATAGCTAGGCTCAGTACTGCTCTTGGGGCTCTGGGGCATCTACTAGCTAGGCTCAGTACTGCTCTTGGGGATCTGGAACATCTACTA
>CABFVX010002434.1:0-15794 GCA_902151425.1 Timema shepardi
CAGGCCTCCATCGTGGTTCGGATCCCACGTTAAACTGTAGGTCCTCCATTTCATCTCACAATCACCCTACCATTACACATTAGCTTAAGTCCGTACAGCCCGAAAGGGTAGTAAGAAGCGGTGATAATAATAGTTTGGTCCTTGACTTACAATTTTATTTCATAATAGCCAGAGAAGAAGACTGTCTACCTGCTAATCCACCCCCTTTCCCACCCTCTCTGCCCTTCCCAAAACTTCATCCCAATACTTTCTAGTCCACCGCTGACGAAGATAGGTTTTTTGGTTCTCAACGGGACCATTCTCACCTTTTTCTCAGCGACACAAACGCTATCTTACAGATTTTTCTCAACATTAGCTCTGTCCAAACAACGTTAAACTGAACTTTGTAAATTAATACAGAGGCCACTATTCCCGCTATGAGCTCAATAAATTGATTATTGTTTCATCTACACCTAAAGGTGTACAATTTACTTCAAGGTGTAAGATATATTCTATAACTATCATTTTTTGTAAATAAATATATAAAGTTTCGATGGTGTGAGATATATTTGTAAAGAAATATTCCAAGTATACTTTTCAAGGTTTGAAATATATCTGTATAAACTTTGATTTGTGGAGATAAATATTCCAAGTATACTTTTCATGCTGTGGCATATATTTGTATAAACTTTTATTTGTGTGTAAATAAATATTACAAGTATACTTTTCATGGCGTGAGCCATATTTTTAAAACGTTGATTTGTGTCAATAAATAAATATCCCCAGTATACTTTTCATGGCGTGATCTATATTCTAAAACTTTGAATTGCGTAAATAAATATTCCAATTATTTTTTTCATTGTGTGATATATATTTATGTAAATAAATATTCCTTGAAAACTTTTCACGGTGTTAGCTATTTTTTTTATTGTGTGAATAAATATTATAAAAATTGTTATGTTTGTGTTTTAACGACTACACCCCCTCCCTCTATGCTATAAATAAAAGTTCATATAGCTTATAAACTCAGTATCAAACATTATGTACAAACATACATTTTCGGCCATCATTAGCGGCCCTTTCGGTTGTGGAAAGTCACATTTTGTAGCCGACTTTATCCGTCACTTGGACACAATGTGTGACGTTAAATTTGATTAAATCACCTGGTATCATGCTTTTTGGTAACCGGGAATCGAACAAGATGGCTCAAGTCCCCGCGTAATATTCTGTAAGGGTTTGCTGGAAATGGATGACACCTGTAATTACTTTCCATAAATGATTATCCTGGATCGCCTGATGCGTGAAGCCAACGAAATGGCCGTCGATCTTTTCACCAAAGGATGCTACCATTAAAATATTAGCGTCATGTACCTTACACAAAAAATATTTCACCAGGGCAAGTGCCAAACGGAATTTTCCGTAAATGCACATTATATCGTGCTTTTTAAAAATTCCAAGTGTAAAACTCAGATTCAACACTTTGCACGTCAAGTCTATCCTGAAAACCCCCGTGATTTACAAGAGGCTTACACGGGTATATATTGTCGACCCCCGTCGCACGCTAATTGCAATGTTTTGAACGACACACTCGTCGTTGATGTATGCAACACGCTAACAGAATCAGCTGATGTAATTGATCTCGAACAGCCTACGGTGGAAACGCACATCAAAAACCTGGATATTATCAGTGCTACCTACTATACACGTCAAGTCGTCGGTTTGGACTATTACATACTGGAATGGGAACTAAAAATAATGTTACTAACGCATCTAAGAGACACGGTGGGAAAACGTATGAACGAATATATGCAGCATTCGTGTAAAATTTTATAGTAAATATTATGTATGATGTCTGTGAAACCTTTAATATATGTCTGTATAACCTTTAATGTTTAATAAAAATATGTTTTGTAATATCGTGTTTTATTCACGCAAAACATTTATGTCCTCCTTACACGTGGATATGAGGCTGGACTTGTAGAGCCGTCAAACTGTCAGCAAATATGAACGGGGTCAATGACCTGGCTCACTGTTTTAAGGTCACGATCTATTCCTGTATTTTCGAACCTTCAAACTGTCGCAAGTCATCAGATAAAACCTATTGTGACATCATTCAAGGTCGTGTCCCGACTTGTCTTTTCGACCCGCCAAACTGGCGCCTGTCATCAGGGATAACCCATTACCAAATAGATGGCGGGGGAGGAGTTGTGACACCAGAAAAACCCATTGCCGAGGGGAGAGTTGCCAGAGTCAATTACCTAGCTCACGGTTTCAAGGTCACGATCTATTCCTGTCTTGTCAAGCCGCCAAACTGGCACCAGTCATCAGGGAAAACACTTTTTGACATCATTCAAGGTCACGATCTATTCTTGTCCCAACTTGTATTTTCGACCCGCTAAACTGTCGCCAGGTATGAGTCACCGGGAAAAAACCCATTACCACATAAGGGGTTGTGACATTTGGAAAAATCCATTACCACATAGGTGGTGGGGGAGGGGGTTGCGACACATACCTTTAAGGAGGGGTAGTGAAGGGAATTGAAAGGGGGTATCACGACTGCCAGCTGCTCGGTGGTCACACTCAACTCCAAGCGACCGGCCAGAGAAGATGTTAGCGATGCCTCGCCACTTACGCGCTCTGCTCCCAGCCGGCTGCTCAGTGGTCACACTCTATGCTCTGCACCCGGCCAGAGAGGGCGATGTCTCCCGGCGCTGTGGACCGCATGCCAATAAATAAATAAAAAAAAACCAACGCCCCATCCCAATCTTAGCCAGGCATAAAAAACCAATGAGTACAAATAAAAGAGCAATGAGCATACATTAAAACAAATAAAAAAGCAATGAGTGTACATAAAAACAACTAAAACCAGAAAATACAAATACCAACAAGCTTGGAACAAAACCAACATGTCTGGAAAGGGGTTCAGGAGGTGAGGGGGAAACCAACAGCCATCAGAAAGTGAGGGGCGTGGTCACGTGACAAGTTCTAAGCCAATAGGAAAAGTGTGCTGGTACGCCACCCTAGTTACTTGTATTGTTTAACCTTCCTACAAACATAGCTCTCCTACCATGTGGTCACGATATATTCTAGCGAATATTTGTTTAGATAATTACTTATAACATATATTTTAGAAAATTGTGAAAAAATTCACTTTGTACATTTACCTATTAATTTTTAACAGTTTTTTTTGTTCTATTCAATTCCAAACGTAAATAGATTTGTTTTCTTAACTTCTTATACTTAAGCCATTTGGTTTTCTTAGCGTCTTATACTTACGATATTTGTATTTTCTTAACTTCTTATACTTAACATATTTGTTTTAATACAAGAAATAACATCATTTATATTAAAAAATTGAATGCATTTCAAGTTCAAAATGTTACCAAAAAGTGGTAGCATCTGCCACATCTAAAAAAGGAAATTTATTAGGAAACAGACTGTTAACGGATCCTCTTAGCAAATAAATGTTGTCTGCCTAAGACATTTCAAGAATTCTGAAAAAAAGGAATCTATTATTTTGAAGTTCTAAGTGATGAGAAAGTCTACAATGGTAGGGAAGTTTCTAGTGATAAAGGGAGGAAGATATATATATTTCTTGTTTTAATCACCATCCTTAATCATCATACCACCTGTCCGGGTTTTTGGAATATATAATAATTACTTTAACAGGGTAGGTATGGGAAAGGAAGCCTTTAAAAGCAATATACGCGCATTTACGTGGAAGGAGCGTGGGAAACCCTTTAGAAAAAGCCACCCACAGTACAACTGACTGGGATTCAAACACCGAACCATCATCAGCATTTTGGCCTAGCATGAATAAGATATCGTTGAAGACTTTGATCAATGCTGTAAGAAGATGACTATATTTCATATACTTTTTCAAAGTTAAAAGTTAAACAATAACATTCTGTATAAAGTGAGTAAACTTATGGACCCTTTAACTTATCACCAGCTGGTTACGTATTTTTACTAAGTCTGATATCACAGAAAATTATCAAATTTTATGTGAAGAAGTAACGAAATATTTCATTTTTAAATCTTTATCAATTAAATTGTGTTTTTATTTTAATTTTTTTATTCTACTCATATTCGTCAATTTTTCTCTCTAAATAGTAGCAAAATCTATTTTTTACAATGTTTCTATAGTTTTGTAAAAAAAATCATTGTTCATCCTAGGCATGTTTCAAAATAAGTAGTTTAACATCGTTATCCTTACTTACATATGTGTTTTTCATAAATTGGCTGGTTAAAGAATGAGGAAATCTTATGGTTCTCAAATTCACAAATAGATGTAGGTCTACATTACCGTTCGGTGACCAAAACACATCGTATTTAGTGTTGTTTCAGCTCATAGCCTACGTGGTAGGCCTATATCATTATAAATGTAGACCATGGCCCCTGATACTGACTCTGGCCCCTAGGCCAGGATGTTTGGTGAGACCTCTACCTACCGTTTAGGTTAAGGGCAGCATGATGCTTTACAGAATTTAGGATAAAATAAGTCAGCTCAAATGATGAAACAAATGTAATATTTATAATTATTAAAAAACTTTATGTATTTACGTAATAAAAAATTACAGTAAAAATAAAAATTATCTAAAAAAACTATCTCAAAGTATATTTTCTAACCTTTTCTAGGCAAATGTTTATATCTTGCAGTTTTTTGTCCTAAATTGCGTTAATAAGACTAAATAGGTTTATTTCAATGCTGAAAACTCTCTTGAGATTAGTTTTAAGGTGCAGGATGGTGCAGTAAGTTTTCTGACTGATCTTTTTCATATGTATTTACAAGTTTTGCTGTTTATGTGGTAAGATGACCATCATCTAAGCTCTAGGAGATCAAAAGGGATGAGAATAATTTACATATGGTGTATACCGTTTCAAATCTTGTTTTTAAATCTTTGATAATAAAAGCCAATAATAAGTTAACTACGGAAATTCTGAAATCTTGTACAGATTCTTTAGAAGTTTTTCTGCCTTCGGGACATTGGGGTTGCACTCCTACTGTTACAAAAAAAATATTTGCCTCTTGAACGAAATTTTTCCACAAGTCATGAAAGTGCTTCATCTCTTGTACTAAGTCTATTATAAGTGTGGTATCGACATCAAGAGATATTCCTTTACTTTGGATGACAATGTTATTGTTGTCAATAATTGTTAATATTTTGTGCCAAACCCCAGTCCTTATCAGACCTTTATGAAGTTTGAAATATCTTTTCAGGCCTTTAGTTGTGTTCAGTGCTGAAGATGTTAATCCGTTAGCCATCCCTCCAATAACGACATCTAGCACAGCAAGTATGCCGAGATAATGTTTAACAACATGGCACACAGACAGCTTGAATTATTTCACTCAACCGTATTTCTGAAATAATTTGTAGAGATAACTGTACGCTATTTTTTTTTTCAGTACTTCTCAGCGTGCATAACTGTGAGCAAACAAAGAGTAGAAGTTTTCTATATTCTCAAAATAGGTTAAAATATCTGGATTGATTTTTGTAGCGTTGACTTCTTCACGATTCAATCAATATGTTCCACAGGGAGAGAACAAGGCACATTTTGTTCCTTTTTAAGATTCGGGATTTAACGCCGCGTATTTCACCACGGATATTTGCGCCATTATTGTAGCCTTGATGGCAATCTTGTAGAGGTATATTGTGTTTTTTTTCCCACAGCTACAAGTATTTCTTCAGTTTTTCTAGTAAAGTTCATGAATTCAATGAACTGTCCATTCACTTCGAATTCATTTGAGTCTTGGTTTTGGGATTTGTATCTGAGAATTAGGAGGTTTTGTTCGCCGTTTTATTATGTAGAAAATTGCGTTTTCCTTTGTCTACAAAACAGCTAATAAACTCAATTTGAGAATACTACGACAAATAATGTGTATGTATTTTCATACTTTTACCTTCTACCTGATTTTGTTGAACCTTAGCAAGATTCTGTTGTATCACTTCATTGTACTTTCTAATCAATTATAAGATTCCTGAGAAATTCCCATTATGAACATATCAAATCTTTGTCTTCTCTCCTTGAAAAGCTAAAACTCAAAATGATATAAAAAAAAGTTACATCTACAATCCATTGCGGAAGGGCTCTCTACTTAGTTGTCTCTCATTGAATTTGCAGTTGTAAGTCTTTATCAATTCCATGTCCATGTTCACCACTATTTTCCAAGGTGAAAATCCTTCTTGGGCTAAACTACTTAGGTTTTTGTTACTTGGGTTGCAAACAACACGAAATGATAGAGAGTAAAGAGTGTCTTTTGATGTACCCCATGTTAACTATTCTCATGAAAATTGTTCTCTTGTTCTTTTATTTTTCTTTACTATACAGAGCAAAGAATCTTGAAATTTTGTACCATTAAGATCTCTTGGCGATTCCTTATACATATTTTGGAATGATTAAAAGCTACTATCTCTTGTCGCAGGTTATTTTAGATTATTCGCGTTAACGTACCAGGGTCATCATATTTTATATAAGAGTTTTCAATAGGATCTGCAACTGAAGCATCGACTGTGTCATGTTATTTCACAGTCACTACTTCCTTAGGGTTTCACTTGAGGTTTTTTCTTCAGTTGCAGCAGGTGCACATGTAACGCTCGGTTCTCCTTCGACTGGTTTCTGAGCTCATGAATCAATTAGATACTAATTTTCCTCTCTCTCTCTCTAAGATTTAAGATTCCTCTTCTGAACGCTGAGCTTATGTTTGTAATTTGTATTAGACGTAGTCTTTTTATTTATATTATAAGCTTAAAGAAAAAAATAATTAAGTTTGTTACTGAGAAAAAAAACACATTTTTTCCTTACGTCATAATCGACCTTGCTACTTTGGAAGCGAGTCTAATAACCACCCCCGACATGTATAGGAATGAACATATATATAAACTAGCTCTCAACCACGGTTTCCCCTGAGTAAATTTTTCGATAAAAAGTAGCCTTTGTGCTGCTTGGTGTTATACCAAATTGTAGGTGAAGCCACGAGATTAACACCAGTTTTAAATAAAACGTCAAAAATCAATAGTAGTATGGAATAGGCTTCAAATAGTGAATGACCCGAAACCGATGTCCATAAATATCACGTTGTATACCTTGTGATAATGCAGAATGAGGATGACAAAATCGAATACCTAATAAATAGTCACCAATAAAAAAATTTATTCTAAATGTAGGTGGACATTTTCAACTATGCTTACATTCTACATGAGAATGTTCCAACTGGAAAGCAGTTTCTTATTTTTATGGACAGATACCCAAACCATTAATTTGTACCATTAAAACATGGAAAGTATAGTATAAATTTATGGGTCTGCCTGCAACAACAAAACACATGGTATTGGATTTTAGAAAATACTACAAAATAACTTTTCATAAATTTTCATCTAGAAATAGAGCTTTAAAATAAACTATTTACACCACTAGGAATAATATTATAAATCGTCCTAAATTGCCATCAATGCTTTCCAAGTGCCCAAGAAGAAAATAAATGTATGCCTACTAAAATCTATTTGAATTTCAGAAATCGGCAATAATTATATCCTATTTCCCAAAAAAAGGTGGTACAGTGGTGACGCTTTGGATAATCATTCATCACTCAGATGAGACAGAATATAATAAAAAAGCAATATTGCTATGATTCACAAATATAATGCAACAAAGTCAGAAGTCAGTGCTGTAGAATGGTTCGAATGTACACAATGAAACAAATGATAAGTAAGGGGCTTATGGTGTAGTTCTACAATATATTGGAAAAATTGCTGCCCTAAATATTTTTGTTACGTAGATGTATTTGAATTCAAATTCCTATCGCAAGACCAATTACAAGATAAAAGTCTTCCTCGTAGAATTAGATAAATCACTAACTATCCAAAACCAACTTTGATGGCCTTGTATTTCTTAAGCAATCATAGAAGATAAAAGCGTTACAAAGCGTGCAAGATGTGTATTATTTGATCGGTCATAATGATCATTGTGCTAAGAGTTAAATGTAATCGGCGTAACTTCCAAGCAGGTGATAACTTTTTACCTGAACAAATATCTGGACAATGGACACCCAAGTACCCTCAGTTTACCGATGCATGTCCAAACAATCTTTTAAATTATAAAAATGAATTGTTAAAATCTTAGCTTATTTTCTGTTTTCTGTTGTTTTTTTAACGTAAGAAAATCATAAGCTAGTGTTGTGGATGGTTTTGTTTTTCCTATTACAAATAAAATATAAGGCAATTTACTTTTGTTTCAGATATAATATGTTTTATGATATTTCGGTTCACTTGAATACGTTTTCAAGTTTTAAGAACATTCTAAATATTTCAGCTGCCATGTCTTTCATATCATATGTTCAGGAAAAGTGAGTTTAGTAGCAAGTACAAATAGTTAACTTCAAAATATAGTATCATAAAAATCTTCAGATTTAATTTTATCATAATGATAAAAAAAAATTACAGTCTACAAATTTGAACAAACCCAAATTGAACGGTACGTCTATAATGTTTACGATTACATAGACCACTAAAATTATATGTTAAAATAATGTATTTTAAATTATCTTCATATTGGTAATATTCATTATAATTGTAATACCTAAGGGAAAATAATGTGAAACTAATAATATAAGGAACGCACTTAGATGTTACATTTACAAGTTATACATATCAATTTAAGTAAATATACCATATAAGTGCGTCCCTTATATTATTAATTATCTTAATATTATTTAATATATAATTTGAGAATGTATTGAGTTATGTCATGTTCTTTGGGAGGTAACGAAAAAACCCAATTATTTCGTGAGAAAGAAAAGAAAGGTATAAAACGTGCTACTGAAAATTAAAATAATTTAATTCTATTTTGTTCGTGTGATTAAGATTTCTCACCTGAATGTCCAAGTTATGTCAATGCACATTACATTTAACCAGAAGAATGCAGCCAAGAAAGAAAACTGGATCACAAAACCTGCGAATTTAAATATTAAGATATTATTCACAAATAAACTTACCACTTAGGAGTTAAAATATATTTATCAAATAGTTTAGGATAAAAATAAAGTTTATTTATAATTCTATCATATCCATTTCCATATGCCAATATTATAAATAGTTTAATTACTTGTTTAATTTCGAACAAGCCTGCCACATGCTTAGGCATACACCTCAAGAGCTCCGGGTTCACAACCATAGTAACATATTTTTGGACATGTTTAGTGACAACTAAATATATATATTTTTTTAATCATTGCGTATCCCTACCGGTTCTAGTTTGCGATATTAAGATATAGTCTAGCTACACGTAACAAAGTTTGTATTCCTTTATTCAGTATTCCAGACTAAATAAATATAAGTTTATATATAGATCCCCTATATAAATAAAACAGGTATCCACAATTTTTATTGTGCTATTAAAACATATTTCAATCCATTTGGACCAACTTGGTGTGTATATTCCTACTGTATATTAAATAAAGTTTCTGTGGTTATTTTGTTCTTGTAACCCACATCAACCATACCAAAGCTTATAAAAAATGTTGAAAAATAATAAGGTTGTTTAGCTTTACACTCAAAAAGCATCATAAACCATTGAGCTATACCTAGCAAAATAGATGTTCTCGTCAAAAAGACGTTTTAGAGTTAATCAAAATACTGAAATAGGAATAGATATTATTTTGAAAGTATGTACTAAATAGGCCCGTTATTTTTAGAGATTTAATGCGTATAAACTTATTTCCATTAAACTTTGTTGAAAACCTCTTCGTATCGGTACTTTATGCATTTAAATATTGGCTGGCCAAATGGTAAAGTGCGTTACTCTCGCAATAGACTTGAATGCCAATTGTGGGGAAATCAGAATTTAAAATCCAAATCGGGTGTATTGAAAGAAGAACTGATGGCCATGTACCACAAAGTGTTCTTTGAACTCGTGATCTACTTTCAGATCACCTGGGTCATTGCTCTTGACCTACTTTCACTATTTATAGACATACCTAACTTTTTTACATCAGGATATATTTTAAGATATATCTATTTATATAATAAATTTTTGTAAATATATCGGCTTATTTGTAGAATATATTTTGGGAAATATATGCATAGAATCTATTTTGGAAAATATAAATGTATGAATATATTTTGCGAAACGTTAACATCTCTTTTGAGAAACATCTATTTTGAGAAACTTCAGAATCTATTTCTTTAAATATTTCTTTCTAGAATCTCTTTTTTGTGAAACCACAAAGTCAATTTTAGGGAATATCTAAATAATCTATTTTGTGAACGTTAGAATTTATTTAGGGTAGTATCTATTTATAGACTATACTGTGGGAAAAGTCAGAATTTATTTTGGGTAATATCTATTCATAGAATATATTTTTGGATATTTAGTTTAGGAAATATCTATTAATAGAATCTATTTTGATAAACTTCAGAATTTATTTGAAAAAATATCTATCTTACAATATATTTTGGGAAGCATCAAAATCTATTTTGAGAAAGTATACATTTATAAAATCTATTTTTGAAAAATGTTAGAATCTGTTTAAGGAAATATCTATTTATATAATCTCATTTTGGGAAACAAAAGACCTTTATAAAATACACACTTCTTTTTGGTTGACATTAAAATTAATAGTGTTACTATTTATAAACATATCATGGTTAACTATCAAACCCCTCCAATATAATATTTCTGTTCCACCACTGATCACTGCTATTCATATGGGATATTTTCGTTGATGGAGAGTGGGAAACCATTGAGTAAACGCAACTCTTAGCATGCCTGACCGAGGATATAACCTTGACCTCTCCAACAAGGGCAAACCAATTTAATAAAGGAGTGACGTGTTAGACTATGTGACCACCGATGTGAGTATTAATGAAGATATGCAACTTGAATTTATTGATTTTCAAATTAACTATATTCCTTAAGACACATTTATGATGGTATCCTCCCTCAAAGTATTTGGGTGATAAATATCCCACAATAAGATAAACGTGGCTAAAATACAATTAGCCTTCGTTTGCTATCCAGCCCTTTACCACCGTGCGTGATCCATATGATCACAGAAAACAGTTCGGAAATAAAATAAATGGGAATACATTCTTCCGTGAAAGTTGTATTTACTGAATAGAGTTTATCGCCAACAGTTGGCTAAATTGTCTCACCAGCAAAGACGGCATATTTTACTTGCAACGTTGCCAATTCAGTTGTTTTGTGAGACATCAAAGCATCCAGTATGAAAATGGCTATACGATTTATGTTTATAATTTTCTGTTGACCAAGACGGTTTATTGTGAATAATCCCTCTTGTTATCTTACTATCACGAGGCTATAAGATTGTCAAATTATACGTTATATTTTATTAAAGATAAATAAGCCTTAGTTTCCAAGAAACAAAAGCTGTTATAAAGTTATTTATTGAAAAGAATAAAATATTTTTCACTAAATTCTTTCAATCATTCAAATGACTAAGATATTATTATTATTATATTATTATTATTATTATTATTATTGGCACAGTAATGATCAGGACAACGGTGATAGATTTACAATTTTTTATATAGGTATATTTTATTTGTATTGTCTCTATACTCTGTTTACGTTTGTATTGTAATTCTGAAAGTAATCATTACTATATTATTACTATCTTTTCGACATCAATATTAAATATTTTTTCTGTATTTTTTTAAAATACATAATAATTGTTGACTCTACAGTGAAAAACCATACTTACACAACTACTTCCCCCTTTTTAGTTTTACTATCCGAATGCTGGTATATTTTAGTATTTCTTTACCACAAGGATATTACTCTCCAAGAAGCTCTTGACAATGTCGAAGAAGATGAATTAGAGGACATTAATGGCATTTTCCTCGCTCTTCCAGAGTCGAACATTAATTCTGAGTAATACTCTGGGAATGAAGATGGTGGTGATCTTATTGACAACCTTAGTGGTAGACAACTGAGCTAGTATTATCGAACAACACAAGATCTGAAGGGATTGAGTATACCTCTGAAGTGAAGGAATTGCCTCCACTAAAAAAATCATAAGAAAATTAAAAGGAAAAAAACTGCCAGGAAGAATGAAAATATCCAAAGATTAAACGAATCGTTCCTGAACCATATTACTCCTCTATGCGTGGGCAGTCTCCGATTTATTTATTTTTTTGAGCTAGTATTTGATAATGAAATGTTAGAATTTCTCATAGTGGAATCGACAAAGTATGCACTGTTCAAAAACTGTGAGGCTCCTAAAATATTGTCTTCAGAAATGAAAGTATATTAGCCATATTCATATTATCAGCCTATAACCCAGTACCTAGCAAGAGATCATTTTGGGATTCTGCCACAGACTTGAGGAATTAACTCAACGATATGAGGAGAGATCTTTTTTTTAAAAAGATTTTTGGGTTTATTCACTGTATTGATAACATACAAATGAACGAAAAGGATATAATGTGGAAATTAAGGCCCTTCATGAACATGCTGAAGAGAAGGTTTCTTGCATTGTTCCAGTCAGAACAGTATCTTGATTTGGATGAATGTATGATCGAATATTTTGGGCGACATAGTTGTAAGCAGTTTATTAGAGGGAAACCCATACGTTTTGAGTATAATATGTGGTGCCTCAATGCCTCTTGTTGAATTTTGAAATTTATCAGGGTAAGAACCCAACTGGAAATGAATAATATGAAACAAAGTTTGGAAATTGTACTGCACCACCGATTTAAATGTTAGATGAACTACCAGAACATATTAAATAACTTTCATTTCAATTGTATTTTGATAATTTATTAACTGGATTTTCCCTACAAGCTGCGATGAAGGCATTGTTGCGACAAGGTGGATAGATAAAGCTGTAGTCACTATAGTATTTACTTGCTATGGAGTTGAGCCAACCCTCAACATATCAAGTTATTCTCATGTGGAAAAAAAAAAGAAAATACGTATATCCAACAACCATTTGTCTTTGGTGAATATAATAAATTTTTTGGTGAAAGCAATAGAATGGACGAGAATCTGTCATAAAATTGCGTTGGAGTACGTGGAAATAAATGGTGGTCGTCATTGTTTACTTGGATGCTTGGTGTTGCAATTAACAATGCGTGGATTTTTATAAGAAAGTCAGGAGCAAAAATCACCTAACTAGACTTCCGCCGTTATATTGTTCATGTGTACCTGCAGAGATTCAATAATACTCCAATTGGAGAAGGTCGCCTATTTTTACCAGTATTTAGCCTTATTCAAAGTCGAATCAGTAATGACATATGCACGGATGGAAAGGGACATCTAGTTGCTTCCAAATTATTATAAATTGTTCATTGACAAAATTTATAAATCTAGTAATTTACCATTTTTCTTCTTTGAATAGTAGTAATAAATAAGTTGGTGCTAAATGAGTGGCTGGCTACACAGCAATGTAACTTTGGTCCAATCCAAGAAAGGACCTTTTCGAAAAAACAAACTTTTATTTTTACAACATGGATAGAATTATACTATTATATTGCTAATTTTTAGAGAGAAAGTAAAAGCTAAAGTCCATAAGACTTAACGTTTGAATACATGAAAGTAGATTTAGTAACTTTTATAACCGTCTAGTGCAGTTCTTCCTACCAAAATTCAACTATATACAAAGAGAAGGTAGGGAGGGGATAAAAAGTTGTTAGCAAATATCTAAGCCAAACTTAAAATTATTGATTCCATACAATTATTGGAGATTTGAGATGAAAATATTTCCCTAAAATATAATCAAGTCATTATAAAATAATAGAATAAAAATGTTTACTGATTTTTAGTAGTTTTACACATTAAATTTAAAATAAAGATAATTCAGAGTTATTTATTTCTTCCCTAATTTCAACCACATATTATAATTCTATAAAAAAAAATTTTTTTTTTTTCAGTTACTAAAATATCAAGTAATAACAATATTGAATAAAACATCTCTTCGATAAATACTATTAGGATGATTTATAATTAAATTCCTACTAACTAAATATTTCCACTGCAGCAATATTATATTAATTTGACCAAAAGTACCTATTCGATTATTTTATATAGTAAATATTGATGTATGTTGATTTTTCTAAATATGTTAATTTAGGGGGTTGTTTACTTATAACAAATTTTATAAAATTTTAAATTTTCTGAAAATAGATATCACGTGTATATAATATTTTTTCCTTGATAAAACATGGCCTATTCCTGTTTCGACGTGTCAATCCCCCAAACCCTCGAGAGGTTTGTGTCTTAAAACAATCCAAGATGACGTTGATGAATATATTATACGTAATCAGAGTTCCCTAACAACAGTATTTATTATGCACATTTAGGGTCCTCTAACAGCAGTATGCTACACTGACATTTGGCAGTAAGATACTTTTGGCAGGTGGGGACAAGAACCATAACCTGTCGTGTTAATGCTGGCCATCACCCGTGCCCGATTCCTGTGTCAGCATGTCGAATCTCAATCTAGCGCCTGTGCTGAGTTATATTTCTCTAAATTGATGCTGACATAATCAGGGCTGTAACATTGTTGGTAGGAGAAGTGGGGCTGACAGAGTGGAGTGCTCAGTCAGCGACTTGGTTTTAACTCTAGAGGAACCCTGGCACGTGTCCCCAGGGTCTGAGCCTATTACCTTTTTGCTCAACTTTGTACTCTTGAACACACACCCTCGACTATGTACTCTAATTAATCGAACACGCACCCCTATTAAGCAGTTAGTTTCCTCTTTTGGCCAATATCGCACCCGTTTTGTTCTGTCTCTTTCTACTTTTGATCAAACACGCACCCTCTTTGCTCAATCTTGCTCCAATTTTGGTCGAATACGAGTAGTACGATTGGCCGATGGGATCTCCAGTTCCTCTGACGAGTCAAATTACTCACGACATCCTGTTTGATAGATTACCGTTATAATTGCTCTACATCACTCCTAACAGCGCTGTGATTTCCCCCCTCTAAGTTTGACCCCCTTTCCACATCTATGAGAAATTTTTACAGTTATTTCCCGGTTCGTATGTGTTCAAACCTGTTTGTCCCATTTGATTTTTCCCCCATTTGATTGTGTATCCCAGAGGGAAGGGTTGTGTATTAGTGTGGGAGTTTTTTATTTATCGGTAGAGGAGCGTGCAGTCTTGGGCGTCGGACACTCCTCCCGCAATGTGTTGGCAATTTTGCTTATGAGCGCGGGGGAGCATCATCCTCTCTCGACAACTAACATAAAGTGCGAGATATTAGCAATGACAGTCACTGTGGAGAGGGTTTTAGGTGGGAGTATTTTATTTATTTATTGGTGTGGGAGTTTATTTTATTTATTGGTATGGGGAGCGTGCAGTCTCAGACGTAGGGCAATCCTCCAGCGACGTGTCGGTAATTCTGCCTGTGAGGGCGGGCGAGCATCCTCTCTCGATGGCTGTCTAACATAAAGTGTGAGCTATTGGCAATGCCTCTCTGTCAAGGTCCCCTCATAACCAGATGAGATGCCACTTCACCCCCCTCCAAGTTCGACCCTTCTTTCCACATCCACGAGAAACTTTACTGTTATTTCCCCGCACCCCAAGGCCCCAGGTCATTACTCGGTGGTGATTATACTAAACATGTTCAAACAGGAAAATATGGACTAGCTTGCTGATTGTCACACAACGTGTACTTCCTGATGACACGGATATTTGTGAAAATTAAAGCGAATGTTACCATCATACCATTGGTCCAGTCGGCGCAAATAAATGTAGCCTCAAACACTGGTACAATTGGAACCAAAAAAGTAGCCTCAACGGAGTGTATCAGCAAGTGGAGATTTTAGGTGCACACTTTATATATATATATATAT
>CABFVX010002434.1:15900-32539 GCA_902151425.1 Timema shepardi
ATATATATATATATATAAAGAGATATCCACTCAACGGGTAGCATTAAAAGAGTTACCCCAACAAAGTGTACACGAAATCATGTAGTGTGGAATGGTGCACACTTATTCGATAATTTTAACGTATTATTTTTGAAAGAGGGACAGGACCATAATGAGCCAAGGGTCTTGCGCTGAGCTACTCATGACCGTACGCAACGATAATCAAAAAACAATTGATCAAGTAATGGTACATTACATCTAATTTATTAACGAAGCTGTATTAAAATTTATTATTAGCCAATAAAATACGAGAAAATATGTAAGTTACATCCGGATTAGATGTTGTATAAAAACCCTCGTGATTTAATAATTTTCTTATTGTCAGTGATATGATAGATACTGACCTACAGTAAAGGACTAATACGTGAAATCATGTAATCAAAGTTGATTGCAAAAATACAATGTTTTTTTTTAAAAACTATTCTTCCTACCAAACAAATTAAATATATTCATACGTCAAGTCCATGATCTGTTACAGTCACTTTTGATAGATACTGATCACAGATAACCGCAAAGAAATACACTCACACAAACGAACCAACATTTACCGCTATTTTCTGATGTTTAATCCATGTACCCTATTACTACGCAGCCGAAGAAGTCTACTCATATTTTATGTGGAGGGAAATTGGAAAATTCTTTTTAGTATAGCCATGCGAAACAAAAGCGCTATTTATATTTCATTAAATTACTCAGGTATTGGGCATATTGGTTTGGACTTCCTTCCACATACTGACTGCCGCGCAAACATTTAATTTGAAAAGTAACTATGGAGTAGTAACCCCACAGCCCATGACAAGTATTCTGATAGTGATTTCCACTCCTCACTTTATTGACTGGCCTACTTTCAACATCCTTGGACCACCTTTCAGGCTGTGGGCCAACCATACGAATACATTATTATGATTTATTTTTAGCGCCACTTCTTAGTACCCGTTTGGGTTGTACGCTTATGTACTAATTACGCTAGTGTTATAGGAATGAGGGAGGTTGATAGAAGAGTGCAACCGCATTTTCGTGGAGTGAGAATGGAAAACAAAACACCCTCAGTGCACCCGACCGGGATTCGAACCACGATCTCTTCATCCTCATCCAGCGTCCTTGTACAGAAGTGTATTCCTACGTATCTGAGGAAGTATACTCGTGTTTGGGTGGAGGGAAATTGGAACACTCTTCTTAGTACACCCATGCGAAATAAGTGCGCTATTATTCTGTCCTTAAATTACGCATGTTTTAGGTATATCGGATTGTAATTACACATTCTGACTACTGTGAACGCAAATTTAAGTGAATCGCACCGTTCCGCGCGTAGGGTTGCGGAATAAGCTTTGCATAGAGGGAGAGTGGAAAATCAACCATAGCCCCATGTGTCCGTCCAGACTATCCATGTTTAAGGAAATGTAGCCACGTTGAAAAGTGGTATACCACTTAACATAATTGACTAACTATTTTTACGAGTGTTATACCAGGGTAATGGATTTAATAAAATACCAATTTAAATACAAATTGGAGCTACACCACGACTTGATACCGTAAGTCCTACTACGTATTACAAATAGGTACAAAGTTTTATTCCACCCCGAATATTTTCTGATGTTAAAGCAGAGACTATTAGACAACTAATAGCAGGACACAACACATTAGCTGTATTAATCACCTGAAAGGGTATAAATACCGTCGGGGAAAAGAAACTCAATCCACCCTCAATCGCTGTTTTAATAAATTCCCGACTGTTACAGTAAGTGAGTTCGATTCCCGCAAAGTACGTCTCATTTAGTAATTTATAATTAATTTAATTAATCATTTCGTTAATTTAAGACGTATTTATTCCGCCCCCTCAATTTCAGTTTTAATCAATTCCCGAATGTTACAGTACGCGAGTTTTATTCCCACAAATTACGGTATCATTTCGTAATATTTAATTAATTAAATTAATTATTTCGTTAATTTAAGATGTATTCACCCCAACCCCTCAATCGTTGATTCAATTAATTCCTGACTGTTACAGTAATCGAGTTAGATTCCCACAAAGTATGGTATCAATCGTTGTTTTAATTAATTCCAGACTGTGACAGTAAGCGAGTTCGACTCCCTCAAAGTACGGTATCATTTCGTAATTTTTAATTAATAAAATTACTCATTTCATTCATTTAAGANCCCCTTCAGTGTTTTAATTAATTCCCGACTGTTACAGTATGCAAGTTCTCCCACAAAGTACGGAAAATGTTGGTACACTTCCGCATCTAAAACTGTACATAAGCGTTTAGCCCGAACGGGAGTTCTTAAAAATCAAATTAAGGGTGCGGGGAAATAACAGTAAAGTTTCTCGTGGATGTGGAAAGGAGGGTCGAACTTGGAGGGGGTGGAGTGGCATCATATCCTGGTATGAGGGGACCCTACAGCGAGACATTGCCAATAGCTCACACTTTATGTTAGACAGTTGTCGAGACACGATGCTCCCTCACCCTCACGGGCAGAATTGCCGGCACATCACGGGAGGAGTGCCCTATGCCCGAGACAGCACACTCTCGTACCAATAAATAAAAAAAACTCCCACACCAATACATAACCCTTTTCTCCTAGAGAAACTATAAATATGCCCAAAATAATTACAATAAACAAAAAATGGAGTTTCACAAAATTAAGAAAAATAAATTATTTATACACAAATTAATTTTTTTAGTGCTTAAATAACCACCTAAAAAAAAGTTACTCCAAAACGAATAGCCCTTGAACCAGTTAATAGAAGTCATAGAAACAAGCTGTAACCACCCTTTCATTCCAGAAATAATAGTCGGCGAGTTAGAAGAGAATTAACAGTGTATTTTATATGACACAAATATAGTAGATGTACAATGACAATATATCAAAATAATAACTTAAGTTATGACGAACAATGTCTAAGACATCGATATGTATCATGTCAAATCGTTAGATAAGTGAGTCGACTAAAAATATTAGAGTCGGAGACTTAGTACAAAGCGTAGTGTCTCAATAATGGATTTGACCGTACTAATTAGAAATGACAAAATTATGTAATATTTGTTTCATACAAACTCGATTGGCATGACCAAGTTACGAACAATATAATAACTCAACATGATATTTGATTAAAGGTGAAATTGATGAGAACGTTTATATCAGAAACATTTTTATTAACTGGCCTTATATTTCATTGAAGGTAAATTTGACTAGAATGTTTATCTCAGAAACACTATATTAATTATCCAACATGATATTTCATAAAAAGTAGATTTAACAGGAATGTTTACACCAGAAACATTATTATTATTTAATTCCATGTTCCATTAAAGGAATAATTTGACTATAATGTTTATCTCAGAAACACTATATTAATTATCCGACATGATATTTCATAAAAGGTAAAATTGAAAAGAATGTTTTAACCAGAAACAGTATTATAATTATATAGCCTCATATTACATTAAAGGGGAAATCGACCAAAATGTTTGTGACAGAAACATAATTAATATTAAACATATTATTCCACTAACCCAAATTTTTAAACCAAACCATCGGTATCAAACGTAATTTACCATAAATACGAGAATTGGCCAAAATGCCGTAATTCAGGAAACTTGATATTAAACGTAACATTTCATTAACACCAATGTGATTATAGTGTTTAACCCATTTATTCCCATCGCCCCAGTATTGGGGTGGTGAACTTTTTATTTTTTTCTATCTATCTATTTAGTTGTTCAAGAAATTTCTTACTTTGAATTACTAGGTTGTTGATAGTTCAAACTGTTGGTAGCAGTTATTTCATCATAACAAAATTATTAAAAAAAGTGTTGAGGTTTAGAAACAGCTTATTGAGGACATCATGTCAACAAAGAAAACGTAAGTCTATTGTCACTGTATTATTTACTATTATAGTTATTTATTGTTTGTTTCCACTTTATTATTAGTTGATTTATTGTGCTTAGTAGTAATATCACCAATAAATAAAATGTCACTCCGTAAATAGTAACAAATACATTGATGCCCCAATATAGGGGTGGTGGGAATGAATGAGTAGTTGGTTACTAAGTTTTATCTTTTTATTTTTTGGATCTCAGGCTAACTTTAGATGGAGTAATTTCAATTTTGGATGATGATAAGAACATATTAGAGGCAAAGGTCTTCATGGGTCCTCCTGAAAACCCATTACTTAGTGATGAAGACAATGAAGATGAAGATTTTATCAACCCAGACATCAATCATCTCAGTGGTAATCAACTTCGTGCTACAGCAGAGTTGCACACAAAGCACCTTCAAGACACAGGTATTGTTAGTACAATTATGGGCGAAGAAGATATTCCAGAAGAATACCTAGAAAATGTTAACACACCAGATAATGAAAATAAGTCTAATAGAATAAAAACTATAACTCCTTGCCGAAAGGGGCAAGATATGGACTTGCCTTTAGCACCAGAACCAACTTGGAAACAGCCTGAATGGATTCAAAATAATTATAGTCTGATAGAGAATTTTTAATTTTTTTTTAACAATGAAGTACTAAAACTCATAGTTAATTGTTCAAACAACTATGCTTTTCAGAAAGGTAATATAAAATTCAAGGTAACTATCAATGAAATCAAAGTGTTTCTAGGAATCCTCTTGTTTAGTGGATATTGCAGTGTTCCAAGGTATCGAATATATTGGGAAACTTCAAGTGATGCTCATAATGAAGCAGTCTCAAAAGCAATGTCAAGAAATACTTTTGAAGACATTTTGAAATATTTACATGTATGTGATAATTTAACACTAGATGAGAATGACAAATTTAGTAAAGTTCGTCCGCTCTGGTTGTTACTAAATAAGAGGTGGTTACATACTTTCCCTAAAGATGCAAATGTATCAATTGATGAAGCAATGGTGCCATATTAAGGTCGTCATGGTTCTAAACAACACATTCATTGTAAAGCAATTCGTTTTGGCTACAAAGTGTGGTGTCTTTGTAGTCGCCTTGGCTATTTAGTTCAAGGGCAGCCCTATCAAGGTGCATCTACAGGGAATACACATCCCGAGCTAGGAGTTGGAGGATCTGTTGTTATTGACTTAGTTGACAAACTTCCACATGGACAGTACAGCATATATATATATATATATATCTATCTATATATATATATATATATATATAATTTCTTTAATTCTGTTCGTCTACTAGAGGAACTAAAGAGTAAAGGCCACTACTGCACTGGCACTATTCGTTCGAATAGAATTGAAAAAGCATCCTTGGAAGAAGCATTTACTCTGAAGAAAAAAGTAAGAGGTTCTTACTCCCATCTGACAGATACAGCTAGTGGAATAACTTTGATAAGATACCATGACAACAATATTGTAACGGTTGCTTCTACTCTTCGAAGGGCTAAACCAATTGGTAAAGCAAGGAGGTGGAGCCACAAAGAAAAGAAAAGAATTCAAATTGACCAGCCTGCCTGTATTATCAACTATAATTGTTATATGAAAGGAGTAGACAGACTCGACCAAAACATCTCGACTCACCGAGTAAATGTACGCATGAAGAAGTGGTATTGGTAGATGATCATGTTTCCTATCAATGCCTCTGTGAACAACGCATGACATCCAAAGGAAAGGAAGATAAACTAGATCTACTGGGCTTCACTCGATTCATTGTACAAACCTATCTAAGTACAGCGTAAGAGTAGCTCCAGGACCATCACCAAAACGTTTGAAAAAACGAGTGTGTGATGACATACGACTATGATGGGCTCAATCATGTGATTGTAAAGAGCATGACGCAAATTCGATGTGGGTAGTGTCATAAAAATACAACAATGAAATGCAATGTTGGATGTCATGTACATTGTTCGGAGATGTTTCATTCTCACTGAAAGACTGCTAATGAAGCATAATATTGTAATTTTCCTACTCAATATGACCAAAATTAAATTGTAATAGTTAATAATCATTTTGTAGTAGTGTTTTAATCACTAATTTTAATAAAATTAATTTTTTACAACTATTTTATACACCTTTAAAATTCATTAATAACCTCTACCCTCTCTATCCCACCGCATGGGGCATGTCATTATTTCAAAATGGTGCCATAATAATATTTGAAGTTATATTATTGTTATTATATCCTATTATAACCATACAAATGAATATTAAGACATTTACTAAAACAAATGTTTCTGGGAATAAATGGGTTAAAGTGGAGACTTTAATGCTAAGCAACGACAAATTAAAACTGTCTTACAATGATTAACGTGCGCATGGAAGAGGACTTTAACATTGAATAAAGCTCCCCAACAATAAATAAATTAAATAGTGTGCTCAAAGCAAAACATTATAGGTGAATAGGGAGAATCAAACAACATATAGAGTTTACGGACCTAAAGATATCAATATTCAGCAAGGACACTACGCTACAAATACACACACACACACACATATATATATATATATATATATATATATAGAGAGAGAGAGAGACTGGAGCGTTCAAAGACAAATATATAAATGTCAAACTTGCTCGTCCCTTATGGCGACAACTCCCAGGCATTTATATAAAGAAAATAATGTAAATCCACAAAAGAGTTCGTACACTGCATAAAGCAAAAAGAACAAAGTTCGAAGTAAGTGCCCTGACTAACTAATAATCACAAAGAGTCAGAAATAAAAATTGATATTTGTAGAAATTGTAGAAAAATACTATTTTAATAGAATTCGACCAAATTTGGTACAGGTATCTCTCTTAGAAAATTATTCCAACACTTTTATTTTCAATTCATAAGCATGGTTTTTTCTTACGATGTCTAAATTCTCGAAAATGATGGATCATCTTATCTATATGCACTAAGCCTTACATAGCGATTCCAAACATACATAACCTCTATTGTTACCTTAACTAAATTTGTTAATTTTATTTAACATTCAACTCACCTTAGCTCCTCTTAGATTAGCCCAACACAAATTTATAGCTATTTTTTATACATAAAGATTTAATAATGGGTTTTTAAGGTATTTTTTCAATTATATTTATAAAACAAGATATTACGTAGTAATTTGTCAAAGGAGGGTCTTATTTTTATAACTTTTTTAATAAGTAAATGTTATAATATAAAATAAATATTGATATTCCACTTTAAAAGTTGTAAAAAAGCTATTTAGCCTAACGTAAGCATTAACAATTAAATATGCAGATGATCTAGCATTGCTGAACAAAAATAAAGACGAGTTGCATCAAATGATGGACCGGTTGGTGGAGATAGGGAGAAGATATGGCATAAAGATCAACAGTGAGAAGTCAAAAATGATGGTGATTTAAAAAAATGGAAGAGCTACTGAAAATAAAAATTGGAAACCAAGATTTGGAAAACATAGTGCAGTTCAAGTACCTGGGAAGTTTTCTGACAAAGGATGCCTACTGCACCAAGGTAATAATGTCGTGGGTTGCCATGGCCAAGGAAGCTTTCAACAATAGGAGGCTACTGCTGAGCAGCAAGTTGAGTTTGGAAATGTTGAAGAAACTGAATAAATGCTACATTTGGAGCATCGCACTGTTTTGAGCAGAAAGTTGGACTCGCAGGAAAATGGAAAAGAAATACTTGGAGCGCTTTGAAATGTGGTGCTGGAGAAAACTTGAGAAAATTAGGTGGACAGACCGGGTGACAAATGAAGAATTCCTAAGAAGAGGGGGTGAGAAGAGAACCACTTCGGATGTGATTATTCGATGCAAAGCAAACTGGATCAGACACATCTTTAGGAAAAACTGCCTTATGCGCAACGTCATAGAGGGAAAGAGGAGCTTAGGAAAAAATAGTATTTAAATATTAGATGATTTGAAGGAAATAAGAAACTTCTGGGAACTGTAGGAGGAGGCAGAGGACAGGGTACATTGGCGGTCTAACTTCAATGACAAAAGCAATGGAACTGTCATGAGACAGTATTAATAAAAACAATCATTGAGATAAATATGGCCTGATTTTCTTACGAAGAATCTTCTAGAAGCCCTTGTATCATACCAAAATTATACGATATATAGAAGTAGGATTCTTGTAAGAAAAAACGTCCTCCAGATTGTTCTTCGTAAGAAAATAGTGATAAATTAGACAGATTTATGACTAAATTTAAAATGTGAAAACAACAATACTAATTAAATTGGTATTGAAACATCTATATAATAATAAAAGGAAGTGTTTGTCTGTGCATGTGTTTGTTTGTGTTTGATGCCAAGCCAAATCTAAGGCACACAGAGATCTGAAATTTTTAACATAGGTGGGCGGAAGGGGGTCCGAATACACCCCGAGGCCATATTTTTAAATTTTTAATTAACTTTTTAATTAGGCTATTTTTAACAAACTTTTAAAGGGGTCATGGGCAATGACATGCGGGATTGCTAGTTAAATATAAGCTAATCCATTTACGGTTGTTATCAGTGAAACTTAAATATTATATCACGTATTTTCACAATAATTAACTACAATTTCAGGTATATTGACAAGGTTTCTTCGGTAAAATAAATTAGATCAAAGCCTTTATATGCACACGAGATCAAACTTAAAGTTTGACTAGGCTTACACTTTTAATCTCTTGAATCATATACTTATATATATATATATATATATATATATATTCCATACTACTAAATTTTGACTTCATTTTGTAAATTTAAAATCTGGTAGCTCTTAAGCCTGACTCAATTAACAAAGCTTAAGGTAGATGAAATCAGGAAAGTAACAAACTTATCTGGATATAAACTGCACTGATCTTTTTCTAGATTCTAATTGAGACACTAAACGACCTTTTGATATGACTGTTAGATTAGTATATGCTCAATAATCTAAGTAGGGTTTAAATTAATACACACAAAAAATAGTTATGCCCTGGAAGAAATAAATGATAATACACCACAGCTCAGATCTTTATTTTAAATATATGATGGTAGTGTAGTGAGTGACTTACCATTCGCCAAGCAGCCTGCAAGAGACATGTTCGTGTCCAGATGTCCAACTGCTAAAGCCAAGTATGCAACGAGAAGGCTGGCTGTGTGAGACATTATATTCATGGCATGACAGCCACGCATTCGCGTTAGGATCAGTAATAACAATGTGAGGGCAAGAAAAAAAGCTCCCACAAGGGACAATGTACTGTAAAACGTTCTTAAAGTAATTTGCCTCTCGGTGCATGACAATAAGTTTGAAGTCAGACTGCCGTCTGAGTACTGCGATACGTCTATGCAGTATTCGTATTTTCCTATCTTTAGCATTGCATTTTCCTTTATTCTTACTTGGCCGTTTTCCAAAATGTAGAATTCTTTATGGGGTTCTTCTGAATTAGGATTCAACACATAAATTCCTTGGTCTGGTTTACAAATATTTGACCCATAAACAGTCACGTAAGTAAGGTTTGAACTGCCTTCTCCAAAGTCAGGTTTCCATTCTTCAGAATTGTTCTGGTGATGTTCGATGCATTTTGTTTGATTGCTACTAAAGCTGAGGATTTTTTCAGGCGAACAGCACTTGCGGACACATAGAGATTCTTCACATGGGCACAACATTATGAAGGAACTGCTACTTTCATCTGATATGCCCCCATCTCCATCACCTGGTTACAAAAGTAAAATAATATGATTTAAGATTGGATTTATCAATAAGAAACTTAAATGTAATTAGTCTCAATAGTTGACAAAGCAATGTCACAACCAAATAATGGCCTGGTGTTTTACAAATGGACAAAATCCAGTATATTCATACAATGAATGAGCAGTGGCCCACCACTAGCTAATTATGATTGAATACTTTGTTCCGATAATATTTTATAATCCTGTAACGATACATATGCATATGTGTTGGATGCCCTAAGAGCTTCTCTATGAATGGGTAAACACCGAGCCGACCAATTTTGGCAAAATAGGTGCATTATTGATATGATAGCTTACCGATATTGGGTCAACACTTGGCTGACACTGAACGTTGGTGTTTGGGAGTAAGCTTCTAAAAATGCAAAATTATATCTAATTTTTAAACTTTACTTTTTATACATTAAGATTGTTTTATAGATAAAATTTCTTTAATTTTTTGTTTATAGAAGTATATTTATATTTATTCAAACAATACATTATATTTGAATTAAGTCTGTTAGATTGTATTGGCAATCTTGATATTTATTGAAATAGCTCACTGTACAGTATATTCCTATTAAAATCTCAAATTTGATTTCTCCAAAATCACAATAATTTTTATTTTGTACAAGTGAGAAAGAAAAAGATGTGAAAACAGCTCGATCTTTTGTTTACTTGTTTTATCACTCATACGCTCCCCTAGCGTCGTAGTATACCAACAACCTAAACTAGCTTAACTAAGAGAATAGGACAGGGAAAGCTATATTTAAAAGAACTGTACCAAATTATGGCTAAAGAAATTATTGAAAGAACTGATGAATTGAACCACTGTTTCCCAATTTTGATACAAGCGCCTTAGCAGATAGTCCTACCTTGTTACTTGTTCAGTTATTTTTTTAAAATCCAATTATTTAAAGATATGTCCAAATCAATTTAATTTTCACGCTCATACACTTTAAAACATCAATATATATCCTTGTATATAAAATTTATGTTGGTTAAAAAAGTTTTACAATTTTATACACCCATCTATTATCAAAAGACAAACTGAAATATTGAGAAAAATATGTATTAAATTTAACAAGTATATATAACTGCCTTAAGGGTGTTGCAGTGTTCGGAATAATCGTCACACGTCTTGATTCACTTTATATCGGAAAATGTATTAGTTTTATCTTTAAGGAGTTTCCCCCACTACTATTTTAAACCTACTGACCCCTGTGTTCGACGTTAGAGTCCTCAAAAGAGGATAATTACTCAAGGAGGTAGAATCTATGTCGTTCTTTAAGGGGATGGATCACCATGAAAGATGAACGCAGCTGGTTTCTAAAGTAATTTCTCTGTACCCTATTACTAAGAAAACTATTATACATATTTGAATCAGATGTTTACTACTGTAAAGATCAATTCACTTACATGGTTTATGTTGTATTCATATCTACTAAGCCAATTCAAATTTAACTAATAATAAGACTAAAAATAATTTAAAGAACACTGTATCGAACAAACTGGGCTTGTCATTGAAATGTGGGAAGACTTAGGCTAAAACTGGTTTCATTTAATTATAATAAACGCGTTTCTATATAATTTAGTATAATTTAAATCCAATTTAAGGCTATATATTTTAGGCAGCTTTGTTTAAATGATTTTTACATGATCATAATTTTTTAGTTTAATGTTTAGTTTTTTTTAAATCTGCAAAGCATAAACCTAGTAAATATGATTGAGAATAATTTCCTTTCATTTTTCAACACACATATTGTTCTAAACTAAAATTGAGCGGTACAGTTTTATTTTAATCCATAAAGATGTTATGGTACTGTATGCTGCGACCTATTGATGTAAGGTTTAACAAGATGAGCCTCTCGTGAAAGCTCAAGGCAGTGATTTCAAGCGTTGCACTGTGATTCCTGATGTTCGCAGGAAAAATATCAACTTGACTACGTTCATTTATGAAATCAGTTGTGTGAATACGATGTGTTTTGCAATGGAAGCCGTTTCTGTAAAAAAAGAGATCGAAGAATATAAAATAAAAAACGACTTTATCTCTCAACCAGACGAAAGAAAAATAAATGTTCTGCTCTTGTGAATTGGCTAAAATAAAAGGTTTTATGAATTCACTATTTTTTTCTGCATGGAAATAACAATTTTAATGCTGTAGTTTAGAAATTTAGAATTTCTAAGTCAGAGATATAAAAATAACGTACTCTTTAGTGAGGAAGGGGAGGGGGAAACACAAATGCTAAGATGAGGATGTTACTAAACACATATAAGAAAGAGTGTGCATTGTAGAGATTATTTCCATTTCATTTTTTTTTGTTCTCGTTATATTAGAAATTCTTCACTTCTTATTACCTTCGATGTTATCCGTAAATTTACAATAATGAAGTAGGGTGATAATAAATACGGTAATTTAGAGAAAGTGTTCCTACATTTGCGTGGAGGGAATGAGCAACTATGAGGGAAAACACCTCAGTTCACGCGGCCGAGATTCAACCGAAATTTGTAGCACAGGTCCCTAATAAAATAAAAATAAAAATATATTTTAATTGTGTTCATTGCAGAAATTTTGATGGAGGACTTTGATTGTATAAAGTTGTGGAATGGATGCATTATTATATATAGTGTGTAGCTAAAATTATAACATAGCTAGTGATGAACACCCCTGACATAAAATTATCATGCTTCAATGTCAAACTTTTGTGTAAGCCTATACAATTTGGTCAAAATCTATATATATATATATATATATATATTCCATACAATTGGGTGAAAAACCTTTTCTTGCAGTATATTTCTATATGTTTTATTGTAATTCTAAATACTTATTTATAGAGTAAGTGTTTATAATTTTTGTAGTAGAGGTAATAAAGGCTACCTATGTAATATTTATTCTGTACAAATTATCCATTTTCCAAAATAAAATTTTTCTTTTTGCAGAAAATTGTTCTATACGCCATCTTCAAATTTGAATATATGTTTTAATATTATATTATACTTTTATTTACATTATACATATATATATATATATATAATGTAGTCTGCTCAAACTATTTTCTTTCAGTAGGGTGTAAAGTTCCTGTGGAAAATGGTCATATTCAAATTTTTGTCAAATAAACAGAGAATTTGTTTGAGTACTTTTTAGCTTACAGGCTACAAACATTCATACAAGCAGGTAGATACAATCGACTGTAAAGAAAGATTTAGAGTATGTATATATGTCACATTACCAGTCCATACATCGAGTCCAAGTGGATTTGGTTGAATTATATAAAGAGTATACCATAAATTCTCATTTGTGTGTTTGAAAGAGTGTATTAAGTTTTCAAAGGTTAGTGTTGTTCATTAAGTTGTTTACATATGTTTACATATACAGACGCATACTCGTTTTAATCCGTATGTATAGTAAAATTTCAATCAAACATAGATTTGTGTCAAGTTTTATTTAAATTCATAGATATTTTTAAATCTCCTTTTGAACAAGTTAAAACAATGATAAATTTAAGGCACCTATCCTTCATAATTATTGTAAATGTATAAAAATCCTTTTTAATAATATTTATTTCCATTAAAATTAAGACATTTGCATTGTTAGACACGTGGACTAGATATCAATGATAATCCTCGTCAGGTATTGATTCTCTTGTGAGGAGGGAGTCTGATTTCGAATCCCAGCCGGGTGTAATAAGGATGTTTTATTCCATATATAATTCCTCACTTTCAATCCACATGAATGTGGATACATTCACTACATATTCTAGCGTTTTCATTACTACTTAATTAGTATAATTAAATTAATACAGCCCAAACATATAATAAGACCAAGAGAATAAAAATGTAGACAGATAATTAATAGTATTTGTGGTTTTGTAGATAAAATAGGTGACCTAGCGGTCTAGGGGTAAGGTGTCAGACTTCTATGCTGGCAGCCGGGGTTCAATCCTTGGTCCCGGCATAAATTTATCTGATTACCAAACCCTTCCTTCACCTCTGACAAGACATCTTGTGAATGTGGGGAATGCCAGGCCTCCACCGTGGTTCGGATTCCACGTTAAACTGTAGGTCCTCCATTTCATCTCACAATCACCCTACCATTACACATTAGCGTGAGTGCGTATAACCCGAACGGGTAGTAAGACGCGGTGCTAATAGTAATAATAATAATAATAATAATAATAATAATAATAATAGATAAAATAAGAATATTCTATGGCATAGAGAGTATTTATTTATACTCACCAATAGATGCAAGTATTAATCACCAAAAATAACCGTTTAGTAACATTAATAATGTATAAATAATTGTAATTGTGTGCATATATACACCACTGGCTGGGAAATAAACGGTTGGGTCATGAGAATTATTTAGATTTTTTTTTAAATTAATTTTAAATTATTCTATAGGCTAAACATAAATTATGAAGTGGAAAACTTGAGATATTATCAGAAAATTTACTCGGATAAGAGAATGGGTGAGTGACCTATTGTGTCATGATGACCAGAGGCCCCAAGTTGTGGTGACACATTTTGGTCCAAACATTCATCACGGGAATTTTCCCTGTTAAGAATCAAATGTAGATATTATAGTTATATATATATATATAAATATATATTATAATATAGATTTATATCTAATATATATTATAATGTATATATTTATATAATATAGTATATAATAGATTTACAATATATATTATATATATTTAAATCTAATATATATTTATATCTATATATATATATATATATATATCTAATATATATATATTTAAATATATATATTTATATCTAATATATATTTAAATATATTATATAAATGTATATATATACATTATATACAGCGCCGCATTATCCACTAGGCAAACTAGGCAAGTGCCTAGGGCGTGAGATTTTGGGGGTGCACAATTTAAAAAAATAAAATTGTTTACACCAGCACCCTTTCCGAGGTATGATGGCACGAAATGTGAAACCGAAAGCCTTGTTTTCAACATGTATGATCACAATTCTCGCTAAAACAACACACGCGGACCAGCTTTATCTGAAGCTTGCTGGTTATAAAGCGCTAGTGTATTGTTAGAGTTCTATTGTGTCTCCTATTACCATCTGTCAGCTAATAATTGAGTCACTTATATGCGAAGCCGTGCCAGACATAAACGAACACAACCATTTTGCACAGTGGTCATATATTTATATGAATATTTTGTAAATAGTAGCAATAAATAGGCCTACAACATTATTTTGTTCATTAACAAATAACAGTATTATGTTTTGTTGGGAGGAGGTGTGAGGTGGGCAGGAGGTGCCTGCTGGTCATGTGCCTAGGGGCGTCATATTTCTAAATGCGGCCCTGATTAAATATAAATATATAATATATAAAATACATTATAAATAATATATTATAGATAGTTCAGTAACATAAAACGAAAATAGTTAATATAGTTTATATAAGAAAGATTATAATATTTCCAATTTGATATATTTTTTAAGGTTGTGATAAAAACATTTTAAAAAGTAAAATATTAAATGTTTTGATTACTAACCAACCATTTTTTTTAGAATAATTTGGTGAGTAAAATATGTAACTTGCAGGAATCTGCTAAGAACTGTTTGCATAATAAAGAAAATGATTGATTTTAGTGAGAGGTGAAAATAGTTGAAAAACTATTTGTTGGTTCAGGTATATGAATGGAATTTCACTTTTGTGTGAGCAAACTACAAAAAATTCACTCAATATCTAAATTAAATTGCATTCTTAGCTCTTTCTTTTTTATTTCCAGAGTCCTCTCTCTACCACCTTCCCATCTTGATGCAATCTAGAGAGAATGTCACCTGAACCACTAATAATTAAACTATCACAACTACACCAGAACAATTATGTGTCATATTCGTTTCGAATTGCAGTTGAAGACTAATAAATAACAACAGAATGCTACTTTAAACCCTCTATCTCTGGTTCGACTAAAAAAACAAACTCTGAGAACAAATGAGCTATGTTGTTATTTCATTGAAAGAAAGATGGCAATTTTTAGACTTGGTTATGAGAAGGTAAAAGTGCAACATTGTGCGCTGTGACCAGCAGGCAATCATCCTAGACCCTGTCTACTATTCAAAGAACCTTTTAGTGAATATAAATAAACGTATTTAAGCTAGCTATTATTGAGAAAAGATCATGATATTTAGTTTCCATCGATCAACATTGACAGCATTTATAAAATGTGGCATCCCCAGGGCACGTACCTTGTCGTATAAATACATATATTTAAATTTAGTTATTATTTTAATGGTTAATAAAGGTTCTTTAAATGGTGGTTTTGTTATATCTGTTACCGCCACCCCCACCACCCCGCTGTTGAGAAAAGAATGAGCTATTCTTTTTCTTTTATTCACACAAGGTCTTGCTTCCCTTATTTCCCCACTCCAGCAAACTACTTATAATAATTGATACTTTTAAGTTTGTTGGAGATGTCTTCAAAGATATCTAGCGATAACACTCTACAATTCATGTATAAAGAAAGTTCCATAGGACTAATGTTATTTAAAAAATAGTTGACGATCTAACATCTAAACGCGCAAATAAAATACAGTCAACTCTCGATTCTACGACCCTTCACGGTTACTTGGAAAAGGGTCGTTATTTCGAAGGGGTCGTTATTGGAATTTTAACAGATCTTGTTCTACCCCTGACCTTCATACGAAAAAATTGCATTTTTTAGACAATACGTGAAAAAGTAAATAAAATAAAACCTACCTATTTCTTAAAGAAGGTACTCCTTTCACTCATTTCTTCAAAATTATAAGTTCGTATCAAATTTCAAAAAAAAAATAGCGTGGGTCATCAAAAATCGTTCACAAAATCCAACCGAAAACGTAACCAAATCAAAATAACAATGTTAAACAATAGAATGGGTTGTCAAAAATTGTTCACAAAATCAAACCAAAATAGTAACCAAATCGAGAATCGAAATAACAATGGCAAAAGCAAGCCTGGCGCGTGATGTAGCGGCAGTC
>CABFVX010002434.1:35082-58073 GCA_902151425.1 Timema shepardi
TTAACCGCCAAAAACACACCCCTGGCTACGGCCTTGTACATACCTACTTCCTCCATGGCATTAGGAACGCGAAAGTTCATTGCCGCACCTATCCCTCCCTATCTTGAGTTAGTTCTACCCAGTATACCTCATTACACTCCTATCTCTTTCAAGTATATTTTAATGTTATCCTCCCATCTCCGTTTATGCCTTCCCTGTGGTCTCTTCCCATTGGGTTTGCCAACCAATACACTGAAAAAGGTTCTAGATTCTTCCATTAACTGTAGCTATCCCGTAAGAATATAATAAAGTAAAACCTAATATTTTGGGCGTCTGGCAGGCTTTAAATGACTAAAACAAACAAACTGCAATAATCTAAGATAAAGGATAATAAAATAAAGAGTCACATGACTTTACATTGATCTATGCTGAAAATAAAGCAGTAATATTTTTCGCATAGCTATCCCACATTCAAACACTTCATGTTCACTAAGGTAAACTCCGTTACTCTGAATATAATAATAATAATAATAATAATATTTAGCACCGCGTCTTACTACCCGTTCGGGTTATACGCTTTAAATACTAATTACTCTAATGGAGAGGGAAAGTGGAAAACCATTTAGGAAAAACCACCCCCAGTTCACCCGACCGAGATTCGAACCTCGATCTCCCCGTCCTCAGCAGTGTTACTCTGAAGGGCTATAAACTTCCCTTCCTTGTTTCCAATATGATGTAGTTTATAATTCATGACATTAGTGTAAATTACAATTTCAGTGTAAGTGGACCGTAGATATTTCGTAGCATAGACCAAAAAAAAAAATCAGCAAACCAGCTCGGTAAAGCATCGTGGGCTTCTGGTTTGAGTTTCCAACTCATTCGAAGTAAGTTTTTAGATAACTAATCAATATTATTTAACTCTAGAAATTTAGCTTTCAAATCATATTTAATTACTGATGTATACTAAATCAAATAATTGAATTAGAGTTTTTAAAATAATCAAATCTGAACTAGCCTGCTTATACATTTGCAAATAGAGTTCACCAATATTAATTGTTTCTAAAAGTTTAATACAGTGGTTTTGTTTATAAAAATGACTATTTTTATTTAATTGTTTCATATAGTAGTTGGTCCATATTTACCAAACAAAAAATGTTAAGCTTGTTTAAAATATATATATATTAACGTACGTATAGGCTAGCTCAATAATAATGATAATAATAATATAGTGCGTCTGGGCTACATTATTCATAACCCTTTTTATGAAAAGATTAGCCAGTACTAACGTGCTATTGCCCAGAGGACGCCCTAATGTACTAATTGTACATCCTTTTCGTGAAGACTCTTTCCATGTCCCAATGAGATGAGGTGATTGTGAGAGTGAAAATCAGGATGTGTAACCAGTGGACACACACCTAACTTAAGCTTATTTATCCAAACCATTGTGACCAACGAGGTGATTCTCCTCAGCAGGGAATTGAATCCGGGACCTCTAGATTCGCAGCCAGGTGAACTAACGACTACACCACGGGGCTGGTTGGTTAATTTAATAATAATAATAATAATAATAATACTTAGCACCGCGTCTTACTACCCGTTCGGGTTATACGCCTTAAGTAATAGTTATTCTAATGGATTAGGAATTGGGAAGGTCGAATTAGAGGAAGTAAACCCGCATTTGCGTGGAGGGAGAGTGAGTGGAAAACCGTTTAGGAAAAACCACCCCCAGTTCACCCGACCGAGATTCGAACCTCGATCTCCCCGTCCTCAGCAGTCTAGCTCAACACGACAAGCGCGTTAGCCAACTACGCCACCGAGGCGGGTTAATTTACTAAGAAAGACAGTTATTGAAGTCTAGTTACGGAAGGTTTCTGGAACCAGATATTGGTGGGTATGTAAACCCAAGTAGAGAATCATGAATAAATACCCCATTTTAAAACTAACTTATAATAAAAAGAGTAACATGACAAATAAAAAACGTTCTTCGGTGGTCGGATGGGCTAAGGCTATCTCGAAATTGATTGTAGAGCCAATGGCTGGAAGAACGGGGCTCAAATCCTGGATCAGTATACTGAGGGTGTTTTTATCTAAAATAGTATTCTACTTAGACTCCACGCAAATTCGGGTAGAAATCATAGAATTTTTACTGACGTCGGTCACATAACCCGGTCAGGCACCTTAGCTCAGTCAGTAACGTGTCCGTCTATTGAGATAAGGGTCCCGGGTTCAATTAATTTTATCACCGAAAAGTTTATCATCGGTGAAATGTTGATTTTACCTTTCACAGTGATACACTATCGAGTGGGGGTTGGATGTTGTGTATTTTCTAGATTTAAGAAAGTTTAAGTCGTGTGTTTATATAATCAGTCAGTTCAGAGAGTGCACGTTAAATACCTTAAATAAATGAAAATAAAAAATGACAACCTGAGCGATCCTTATCATTACATTTATTTGTTCTCATAACAAAATTATAAATCAGTGGAGAAAGCAACCATGAGTGATAACGTAGCTGCGCATTATTACAAACTAATGATTGGTGGTGAGTTATCGGGTGCTTCCTTCCTAACATGTGTTAATTAGTTAAATGGGAAAAAACCTGCACACGCACCAAAATGAATTGCCTTTGTTTATCATCACTTGACCATTTGACCTCATGTTTATTTATTTAAAAGTAGATTTTTATGTTCTTTCACAAAACGATTTATAGAATGTTAAATAATTGTATTGTATAACAATTGAAATTATTCAATTTTTACTTTCATGACCTCAAAAATGTGTGTTAAATGTGTGTGTTCCGATTTTGGAACAGTGGGACAAAATGGCAGTATGAACATTTTGTTCACTTTTTCTTGTTCTAGTTTGAGTACTGATAAAATTGCTGCAATTTTAGAAGAACAAGTGAGATTATTTGAAGATGCAATTTATATAACCCCTCCAGATAACCCATTGTTATCAGACGAAGATTCTGAAGATGAGGAAGAGACCAAATTGACCATTATAGCGTGAATTAATTAAAAGCTGTCTCAGAGGCTAGAATAACAAAAGTTGTTAATATAGAAATTGTAAATGAAGTGGCAAATGTTCTTTTAGCCTATACAGAGTAGCAGCATGTATTTATTTGTAATAATAACATTGATGACAGGTTAATTAATTAAGATTACAAGAAACATAATTAATCCACAATATTTAGTACTTTTTAATTGAAAGCAGTTATTTATAAAAGCTTTATGAACTTACTTTTTTTAAGGTTCATTTTTTTTTAATTGACATATTTGGAAGGTTTTACCGATCCAAACTCCTCTGATCCTGCTCCTAACTCAAGCAATTTAGAACCCGTTCCTGAATTAAGTACATCACAAGAGAAAAAGAAGAAGAAACCTATAATACAGTGGGTTAGAACAGATATAAAAGAGGTAAGGTCAAAAACCTGGACCCTTCCTCAATTTATGGGGGAAGACATGTCACCAGTCCAGATTTTTGAGCTAAACTTTGATGATCTAATTGTTAAAATGCTTGTTGACTTCACAAATATATATGCTCGTCTAGCTGATGACATGACATTTGAATCAACATTAGGTGGGATGAGGATTTTTCTTGCTATACTTCTTCTTACAGGCTACAACCCACTACTTAGATATAAAATGTATTGGGAAATAATTAAGCACTATCTAAAGCTATATCACGAGGTGTATTTGAGAAGATCACTAAGTATTTACACATGTGTGATAATACCATCCTATCAGCCTCTGATAAATTTGCAAAAGTAAGGCCTTTATGGAAAATGTTGAAAGAGAGGTGGTTTCTGGCTTATAATAATGAGAAATTAGTGTGTATTGATGAGGCTATGATTCCATACTATGGTAGACATGGTACAAAGCAGCACACGATGGGTAAGCCTGTCCGGTTTGGTTATAAAGTGTGGTGTTTGTGTACCAGTCTATGATACTTAGTGCAAGGCGAACCCCACCAAGGAGCTTCAACAGGTAACACAAGACCAGACCTAGGGGAAGGCCTACAGGGATCAGTAGGGCTAGGTTTAATATCTGTACTAAATCATGAGCATAATGAGAAATATGACTTTTTCTTTGACAACTTTTTTACTTCGCTTTCCATTTTGGACGAGTTTAAAGATAGTGGCTGTACTGGAACTGGAACAGTGAGGTCAAACAGGGTAGAAAATGCTCCCCTGAAAGAATCAATAGTCCTTAAAAAAATGCCAAGAGATTAATTTAATCAGTTGACAGACACTAACTCAGGTACAACCCTAAACCGCTATCATGACAATAGTATCAAACAGAAATGGGGTACATCCTACACGGAAATCAAAGCGTTTATAGTCGAAATGACAATAGGTATATTGAGATTTTGCAAAATTGGATATTATCAGCTATAACTCTTTCATGGGGGGAGTTGATAGATTGGATGAAAATCTTAGTAAGTTAAGGATACATTTCCGGATGAAAAAGTGGTACTATCAGCTCTTTGCCTTTCCAATAAATTTGTCGATTAACAACGCCTGGCGGATATATAGACAAATGTCACGCTACAAGGAGCGACTATTGGATCTTCTTAGGTTTACTAGGAAAGTTACTAATTGCTATTTTCAGAAGTATTCAGCCAGAAGGATAATAGGAAGGCCATTGCGTAACCCAAAATCCATTGACAAGAGAGTTTTGGATGAAGTTAGGTATGACAAACTTGAGCACATAATTTCACCTTTAGGAAAACACGGAAGATGCCAATTGTTTTGCCAAATTTCACTTAAAAGTAATTTTTTTAGTTGCGTATTTTAATAAATTAATACGTTTTCAAAGATGGCGAAATAAATTAAAAATTATAGTTCCTTTAAGATAAAATAATAGATTTATCACAATATTATAAGTTACCCTTTTACTATACATTTTATTTGTTATTTTATATTAAATTAAGCACTGAAAAATAGAATAAAATATAAAATAAATATTGGAATTTGAAATTCTGTTTATGTTATTGATGCATCCTTGAAACCCCACTGTTCCATTAATGGAACGTTAGCTAATGACTATAAATTAACACTAAAATTTTTTTTAAATATTTTTCACATGTTTTATGCAACTAAAGGAGTAACCACTAACAAGTAAATAGGAAATCGAAATAAAAAAAAGGTTGGGGTGAAATGGGTTAATGGAAATATATAATAATAAATTCAGAATCCTTCCGATAAGGGAAAATATGTTATCTATTCAGAGTTTTTCCAACTTATGAAAATATGTAATACTTAATTCAGAGTCCTTCTGACAAGCGAAAATATTTCTTATATTCAGAGTCTTTCCAACTTATGAAAATATATAATAAGTTCAGTGTCCTTCTGACAAGGGAAAATATTTTATATATTCAGAGTCTTTCCAACTTATGGAAATATATAATAAGTTCAGTGTCCTTCTGACAAGGGAAAATATTTTATATATTCAGAGTATTTCCAAATTATGGAAATATATAATAATAAGTTCAGAGTCCTTATGACAAGGGTAAATATGTTATATATCTTTTGTTGATAAATAAAACTTATGATCATCTATTTAACCTCTTGCATGTTGGCTTCGACTTCATTTCTATTTAACTAAGTATTTTACACCTTCTTGGTAATATTATTTAATTATTTTCTGGTTCATCACTTTTTTTTACTAGTTGGTTTTGCGCAATAATGCTGAGTGGGTTGCTTGGAAACATGGGCGAATATATTATTTAATAATATATTAGTTTTATTAATGTCCAATCTGCTCACTTTGTATTTATTCTCCCCTTATTTTATAACTTTATAACTTTGTATGCCTGCCTTTTCCCTGGAAGACGGAAAGGGGCTAAAATTATAAATAGACCCTGGAGGAACACCACTTGGAATGGAAAAATACTAGGAACAAGGAGGCACGAAGGCTACGCGACCTCTAGGTGACCTGCATGCAGCGTTGCTATCTACTGGTAGAATACTGGTAATATACGCGTCGGCTACTGGTCTCCAAGAGGTAGCGCCTTATACGGCGGCGCCCCATTGAATTGCGTTGAAAGTGACTCGCACGCCACATTACGTTGTCTAAATGTCGATTCGAGGTGCCTCCGTAATCGGAGGGCCTAAGGGGTAGGCAAGAAACTGTCAATACAGCTCAAAAAAACAACTTCGTACTTAATCCATCCTCAACAACTTTCTCCATAGGTACTTTCCTATACTTGCATACTCCCTTCGCTTCAACAATATCATACACCGAGTGTTAAAAATCTTAATGGTTCCCTTTTTTATATATTCATTTACAACATTTAGCCATATCTTACATGGCCTACTCCATCTTTTTGTTACTATTATTATTATTATTATTATTATTATTAGCACAGCGTCTTACTACCCGTTCGGGTTATACGCACTTACGCTAATGTGATATGGTAGGGTGATTGTGAGATGAAATGGAGGACCTACAGTTTAACGTGGAATCCGAACCACGGTGGAGACCTGGCATTCCTCACATTCACAAGAGGTCTTGTCAGAGGTGAAGGAAGGGTTTGGTCCATCTTTTTGATCCATACACTTTACCTTCATATATTTGTTTCGTTACTCGATTCATACTCATTCACTCAATATGCACAAACCATCGTAAGACACTTTTTTCACATTGAGCTATCAGATTCCCTTTCAAACCACACTCGTTAAGCACCCATTCATTATTGACTCTGTCCGTACGAGTTTTTACACATACATTTCTTAGATATCTCAATTCAACCGTAATCACCATGCTCTTGTGTGTTTCTCCTGACAGGCCCACGCTTCTTATCCGTAAAACAACGTTGGAGTTAACTGTTAACACACTTTTATATAGTAATCTTTGCCTCTTTTGATACTACCTCATTCTTTGCAATAGTCCGCATACATCCAACTACTTTCCGAGATGCATTCACCCGTCTGTCGATTTCACCATCTATTCTTCCATTATTATTTTTTTCAGGACATTCTGCCCTGATGCACCAAATCATTAACTTTAACAGTTTTACATCTATACTAAGTTGACCATCATTTCCTGATCCGTCCTAATCAAAAATCAATACCTTAGTTTTGAAAACATTTATACGAAGATCCATTCTGTCTGTCACCACACTCAAACGATTTAATGCATTCTGCAAGTCACTTTCCTTCACAGCCATTAATATGGCATCATCTGCATATAACAGCACTTTTACATTCTTATTGTTTATTTGTACACCAACCACGTCCTCACAAGAATCTCTCAAACACTTATCCATTAATACATTAATCAACCACTTAGATATAACACAACCTTGTCTAACACCTTGATCAATGTCAAACCATTCGCTTAAGGCTCCATCAACCCTAACCCAACATTCTTTATCATTACTAATACATTCTATTAGAGATGGAAAATTCGATTCCTTGATTCGTTGAGACCTATCAATTCTTAAGAGTATCGAGAGGATTGAGAATCGAGAAAATAGCTCGATTCTTGATGCCTCGATTCATAAAGATACGTGAAAATGATCGTGAATGCTTTATTAAGAGAATAATTAATATCGGATATTAAAGGCCTTTTTAAACGCATTCTTTCGTTAATCATTCCATATATTTGTATAGTAAAACTTATAAAAGCATTGATTGGATTTGAAAAACTAAAAATTGATTTTTTACTTCAATATGTAAACATATTTACCGTGGTAGCATATTGTATTCAATAAAAAGCACAAATAGACCTCCATATTAACAGATATCAACCCTGTGATAAGAAATCTATTAAGATTGCTTTGTAAATTTACTGTCACAAATTAAATAATAATAATACTTATATATGTAAAGTTTATTTCAAAATTTTAAAGCCAAAATTAAAATCATGACTGTAATTTCTAAAGGCAAAAGTATTTTAAAAGCCCAATTAATATTTAATAGACGTTTACCGAAATTTCCAGAATAAAATCAAACTGGTATAAAAGGCAATATTGGTTTCTGTTAACATAAACCAATATGGCCGTTCCCACTTCATTTCAGGACTATTCCAGTAAGAATCGAGTATCGAAGAATAGAGGTAAAAATTTAAGAAACTATATCGAGAATCGGAATCTAAAATTTTGTATCTTCCCATCTCTACATTTTATACTTAAAGTTAATCATCCATTTACCCGCTTTGATGTTCGCTTGGTCTTAGGTGTCATACTCACAATATACTGGATTACCGATGATGGTTAGATCGGGATACGAATCTCAATTGGCTCTTTTTTCCTAAATGGTTTTCCATTTTCCTTCCATGCAAATTCTGGTACATTCCATTAAAATTATACCTCCCTCATACTTACCTTTAATATTCAAATAGCCCTAACGGATAGTAAGACGTGATTCACATATAAAAATTATTGGTACTACCATACTATAATTATTAATTTAGAGTGAAGATTTTAAACTGTGCATTAGGCTATAATCATACTTATTTTAAGACAAAATTTATAACTCTCTTGTTACTACTATAAACAATTTTTTTTTAATTCCTTTACAAATTAGTCGATACATATACACAGTACAATACTTTTAAATAACAGTAATATAGAAGAAACATAGGTAACTGGTAAATTGTTCTATGAGTCATGTTGTTATTATCTTTTACAAGTTCATCTATTTTTATAACGTTTAAAACAAGGGAGAGTGCTGGTTTTACTCATGGAATACAGATTATTATGATAGTTTATAGAATGTGCACCCTCATTTAAGTTGAGTAATTGAAGAGGAAACCACAAAATAAATAACATATATTCGGGCTAAAATTTCATCCGGGTTCACTTGCAGTGGTTTTTTCAAGGAAGTGGTTTTATTTTATCTTTCAATTCTCTTTCTCCTAAATATAGCTATCTCCAACTCATATCCCATTAAATAAAGCCATTACCTACTCCGGTGGCCGCGTGGTCTAACCCGCTACTCTCATTGTAGACTAGACTGCTTATGAAGGGGGGATTAATGTTGCAATCCTGGTTAGGTCTACTAAGAGTTTTTTTAGCAAATGATTTTCCACTCTCCCTCCACTTAAATCCGGGTACAATTCCTCTAGTTATAACCTTATAAATCCCTAAAACTATTATTGTTATCAACGAGTGGTAAGACGCGATAATAAAAAAGAAAATAAATGATATTGAACTCCGCATGGACTTTCTCGCTCTAATGTTTAAAAATGGAGATATTTACCCAAACCTCTTAATATATGTGGAACGAAATAATATAAACTATAAAACCCAAGCATAAATGGCACTATAATTATGTAAAACTTTTTTTTAGTCCCGGTTTTTAATTTTATTTTTAAACAATTAATGTCCTCATTTGTATGTTTGGACCGATAAAAAGATCAATATTGGGTCCACAGGGGTCAACACTTCGTATTAAAATTTCAACTTCCGTTTAAAATTATCGATATTTTATTAGGTGTTGCAAATCTTCATGCCATCGCATTGCTATTAAATTCCTCATTTATAAATTTTGACCAATAAAAAATTTAAATATTGACTATTGAGTCTAAAATGGATAAAATGTACAAACATTTCTCCTAAGAGGTTTAAAAAAACCTAAACTTTTTGCGAGACTTACTTAGCTGTAATTACTCTATGGTATTGGAGAATTGTTGCGTTAAAACTTAAGTAGTATCTCTTTACAACTAAAGCTCACAAAATCGTATTAATATATTTGCCAATATCTCAGACTGTTGGTTTTAGAAAAATATATTTCATATAAAAATATTTAATTTTAATTTTAAATAGTACTACAAGTTTGCAATGAAAAGTTATTTAGTATCTCAAATAGTTGCAGAAATACGGAAGTTTTTGCTTCTGTAAAGTAGCCTAAAAGTCATTTTAATGGAAAATGGAAATGGCCAGTTTATTTATGATCTTAATCAACGCTTAAATATTAAATTTAATCAAAGTCGTTATAGACTATTTTGAGAAAATCGATTTTTTTCTCTTTTCGCCCTTTATTACACTACTTTTAATTTTAAGTTTATACAGATACACAGAGAGACGGCATTGCAAAGAACACATTTTAGGGTTCAGGGGGTCGTGAGACGTCGATATCCATCAACATTTCAGGTTATATTTTTTTAAAGCTCGCAATACTTTACCTTTTTACGTTCGAAAAGTTAAAAAAATATAAATATTTGCGTATAACTTGAAAGTTATTTGTTTTATAAAATTATGCCTTGAATAAAATATTTGTATTAAAAATAGATCTACATATTTGTATTATAAGTAATTTAATATGTCAAATATTTTCGGCGATATGATAAAAAAAAAAAGAAGATAATTTACGCATCAGATCGGAGCCCTTAAAGTCATTTTGCCAAAATATTGAGAGTAACCATTTTGTTTGCAATATTTATAAATGTTTAGAAATGAAATTTAATCAAAATTGTTAGAGCCGATTTTGAGAAAATCGACTTTTACTCTTTTTGCCCTTCAGTAAACTGCCATTAATTTTAGGGTTATATATCCAATTCCAAAAACTCCTTGAGGCAACCCTATGAAAACCCTAGATACAAAGTTTCAGCCCGATCAGTAAAATATTTTAGGCTCTAGTTGGAGGTACAGACGGACAGATGGAAATTAAAAAAACAATTTTTTCTAATTCAGGGGGTCATGAAACGTCGAGATTCATCAAAATCTCTAGTTTTTTTCACGATCACAATAGTTTCTATAACTGTAATATAGCTAGAAACTAAAAAGTTGTTATTCCTCTTGTGTAACCTGTTTATATGGTGACCTTGGCGTAGTGAAGTGAATAAATTTAATTAATTATTCTTAACATTTCAAGTCTTCTTCAAGTGATCTTTAGTCATAATTGACAGTCATCAATGCTGCCATATAAACTATGAAATGTTTTTCCAATTTCATTTTCCCCTCCATACTTATCATATAAACGTAATTTAATTCATTATGCAACCTTGACGTAATTATTATCTAAAATGTCTTGTTAATACATTAAAACATACATTCTATTTACTAAAAATTATGACATAAATACTATATAAGATATAAAATATCTTACCTAGATAAACGCTGTCGGAACAGAAAGATGACGGGGGATAAACCAAATTTCTGGTTTTTTCACCACTAGTGTCCTCAACGTCCAGAACCAGTGAACCATTGTCAAGAAGATCAAAGCCTTCATCAATTATTTTAGTAGAACTTAAACCACATGGTTTCCAATCACCAGCAACAATTCCTTTTAAAAATATTTGACTGCTAAAAAATTCTGAAATGGGTTCCAAAGTGACAGAAGAGAGAACCATGGTGTCTTCAGGAATCCACCAAGGATTCGAGGCGTATTCAAGAACACTTGCGTTTGGTTTGGATTCGAGATCCTTCGAATACTGACTAGGCTGTTTCTTGAGATCAACACAATTTTGTAGGGTGATATCAATTTGTTGACTAAGAGGACAACATTTTCTAATGATGTACGATTGAGCTTGCACACCGCTATGATGAACAAAGAATAATATCAATGACAATAATATAAATGCCATTTTAAAATGATAATTAGTTAATTAATCAGATTAAAGAACACCTTTATTAAATGGTGAAAATATTTTATTCTTTTATCTTTGAACGTGGGTCATGTTCATAATGAACTTGAAACTTTCTACCAGACTTTTCTTTAATATTGACAATATATGTTGATTATAAACTTGTTTACTTTTACGAATTTTCACACGGTTTTAAGCCGTACGATAATAAACACAGACAACACTTAAACACATTACCAATAAACTAAAACCACAAATTATTTTACTTATTTGGCTATGAAACCATATTCCTACAATCACATGTTCTATTCCATCAAGCCTAATTTAAATACGAGTTAATATTTGTGTTTGATTTCCAAGGCGTCACTGTATTTGTTGATTTTATTATACGCACGTGCTACGGTATAAAGGTGTTAACCTTGTGCTCTCCACGAAAGTACGGGCAGAGTCTCAACGTGAACTGAGGTCTGGGTGGTGGACAACGTCATAACAATCGAGTCTCTCTCCTATCGTGTCCTTCCTTGCCCCTTCCTTCTCTGAACATAATCAGCCACCTCAATCGACATTAGGATTCTTGTTTACCTTATGCTTGATTCATAGTCAAATAATTAAGAATTAACGAATGTGTTAAAACAAGTCCTTAAGAATATAATCAACACTATATTATTATTATCATCACCGCGTCTTACTACCCGTTCGGGTTATACGCACTTATGCTAATGTATCATGGTAGGGTGATTGTGAGATGAAATGGAGGACCTACAGTTTACGTGGAATCCGAACCACGGTGGAGGCCTGGCATTCCCCACATTCACAAGATGTCTTGTCAGAGGTGAAGGAAGGGTTTTTGTAATCAGATAAATTTATGCCGGGACCGGGGATTGAACCCCGGCCGCCAGCATAGAAGTCTGAAACCTTACCCCTAGACCGCCAGGTCACCCAACACTATATTATTTACCAGTTCATAATATTTTGTGTCAGGTCATGAACGGTGTAGCAGACGATGTAATAAACTACCGTTAATTTAATAGTCAAAATATTTATAAATGTAAACCAATAGTTTCAACCAAAAAGAAGATAATTTCCATTTATTTATTTCATATAACTCCTATTTTTTTATCTTATCTTGCACCTTTCTATTAAAATTAAATTAAATAACAATTTAAAAAATAATTTATTTGAATTATAAAGTGTCAATATATTTTTTAAATATCTTGTATGATTTTATTTAGCACCGCGTATTGCTACTTGTTCAGGTTATACTCACATGTACTAAGTATGCTAATGGCTTAGGAATGAGAAATGTTAGATATTAGAGGAAGTGTACACGCATTTGCATGGAGAGCGAGAGAGTGGAATAACATTTTGGAAAAAACGCTCTCAGTACACCCAATCTCCCTGTCATCGGCAGTTTATTCTAATACGAGAGTGATGACTTAGATTATGTGGCCACCAAAGCAGGTTTGGATTAATTTAAAGTTTAACAAAACTAGAGTACTTTGCTACTCAAATCTATGATCGACTAGAAAGTAATCAAAAGTTTCGATCATGACTCATTACATTTTTAACAATCATAACGGTTAGAGTTTTCATCACACATGCTTTTGTTTTAATTCTTAATTTTTCGGTCGTGAACCAAGCTTAACACTTCACCACAACAAACTATTCAACGAACGTTTCACTTTGAATCCCGTGGTTTGTAACATTTACCTACAACAGTCTTATCTCCAGTGTCTCACGCTAAAGAGGAAACTATCGGGTTTAAGAGATGTGCCAAAATTCGGCAAGTGACTAGGAGATATTTGTGTTACTACCTCAGCCAAGGTCGAACAATGATCGTTTTTCCCAGGGGAGACCATTAGTCTTTAGAGAGTTGACCGTATATGCTAATGTAACTTTTAAATAGCTATATTATGTGTGTGCGGGTGAGTGTAAGGGAGGGGAAAGGTTGGAGGGGTTTGTATTATGATATGTTTAAATGTATTAAATTTAATGTGACCATTTACTATTACATACTATAATATTTTATAGATTTTGACATTATTGATATGTTATATCGTGATATAAGTTTGACCTAATTTTAAATAACTAGCACAAGGCAACTACTAGTAAAACATTGATTCCACTTCTCAAAAACAAAGCACATCAATACATTTTGGTACAAACTTCCGCAATCTTTTGATTACTAGTCATTTGTCTCAATCTTACACATTTTTAAAATTTGGATGGGATAGTAGTCAGCCTACAGGGGGTACCAACGTCGTTTCTGACCATTATTTTATTAAAAATGAAATTTTCCTTTGATTATTATTATTTAAGCTGATTGTAAAACCATTTGCCTTCTTTTCTCAGATCCATCAGTTCATTTCATGCTAAGAAACATACCTTGTTCTCTGATATATGAAGTTTTCTGTTGTATGAAGTGTTGGAAGATATAGTTTATAGTTTTACAATAGGAAGTTGGGAAGAATCCCTCTTGTAATTGTATACTAAATAATAATAGTACCGTGCTAATTAATTAGCATTTGACTAGTGTAGTATGGAATTTTATATTAAAAGCAAAACCCCCCTTAATTTGTATATGTGTATACGCATATTGGTTACATATGTAAGCCATTTTGTAAAAATCAGGAGCTACAGGGACCAGGCCCCACCAACAATTTTTCAAAAGAAAATTTAGCATAACAAGTTTAATTTTTTACTTTATTTCTTTTTAATCTATAAAATATTTCGGAAAAAAAACATTAATATTAGGTGGAACGTAATTCCCTACACGCAGGGAATTATTGGATTCGTTATACAGTGTTCAAATCAAAATTATTCATTCCTCGCTCCAAACGTCATACAAGGACTGAACCAGCGCTAGAGTGACCGAATATAGAAGCTGATCAGGGCTAGGAGCTAATCCCTCCCAGAGAAGCCGCGCACAGTGTGCTGTCTCTCAAGGTAAATACCCCAAACATTCCGGTACGAGCTTTACACTAGCGAATGGGGCCAGAATGGGCTGGCACGCTATGCGATAAAGCTGGTCTATATTTGGGTTTTTTCGGATATGTGTTTGTGTTTTAGTATGTGTTAAGATCCCAGAAGTGAGATGACTCGTGAAAATGATTGATTAAAATGAATAAAGTAGATTCTTCATTAAAAACTTCGTTTTCTTCATTAAACAAGGAAAATTAAATATTAAAGTAAAAGAATTAAAAAACATGAGGAATATTCAATTAATTTGGGAAATACATTGAAGTTTTAAAAATTTGGAACAGTAAATATTGCATCACAGATAGATGCCATGGTCAAAATTTCAGTCCATAAACACAATGGACCAGGTGTAATAAAATAGGCACATATTAATATAATGCTTAAGATATGTGGTAATCATGAACTGGTATTAAGAGACAGACGTGCTGAACTGTTATACAAATAATGTCATTCAAGGCCGTAGCAATCAGGGGGGATTTGGGGGTTCAAACCCCTCGAAATTTTATAAACAAAATATATATGGCTTTATTTATGGTCAAACAATATCAAAATTAAGGTACAAATACAAATTAGTTGGCTGTGTTACCATAAAAATCACTTCAGAGAGCTTATAGAGGTGTTTAGAATTTAGAATTTTTCCTAGCCTTCGGCAGTTATGGTGTTTTGTGCAAAAAAAACTTCAGATAGCTTCTAGAGGTGCTTACATTTTAGAATTTTCCCTAGCCCTCGGCAACTATGGTGTTCTGTTGCCAAAAAACACTTAAGATAGCTTCTAGAACAGTTTATCATTTATAATTTTTTCTAGCTTCCGGCAATTGGGGGATGTGCCCACCAAACCCTCTGAAATTATTGGCTGGCTACGGCCTTGTTGTCTTTACTTGGTAAGTTTAATTCAAAATATGTTTTATTTTATTCCTTCTGTTTGTAGATTTGTTTAGTGATTTTGTAATTCTAGTAATTTTTAAAAAGTAGGCAAATTTAAACGAATTTAATTTAACACATTAACAAGTGATAAGAAAAAAATCATTACCGGTAACCTTTGACCAGAGTCCACCAAAAATAAAGATCTCGCTCCACCACTGGTAAAAATATAGTTCCATCTCATAATAGAAATGCAATTTTATCGTTCCAATCCGTGATAATCTTCGTGTCGTGGCAGGGAGTACACTATTATATTGGTTTTGAAAAACCATCGACTGATTTGTTCATATGAATACATTATTCAATGTAAGTTATTGGTATTATGACACTGTACTATGTTCAATGTATTTCTTATCACTTTGGCTAATACAAACACTATCAAAAAGAGCTGTATCCGATCATGAAATAGAATTACTCTGTAAACGGCGTTGTTTTAATTAAACGTCATTACAACATGCATATAAATAAATCACTAAACAAACCCAGGTACTCCGAAATCAGAAGGACTTATAACTGGGGGCTTAGGCCCCTTCTGTTTATATCAAGGAGCATCTACATAAAATAAATGGTACGGAACTCCGCATGGACTTTCTCACTCTATTGTTTAAAAATGGAGATATTTATTCAAAACTTGTAATATATGTGTAACGAAATAATATACACTAACAAACCCAAGCATAAATTGCACTATACTTATGTAAAACATTTTTTTAGTCCCGGTTTTAAATTATATAATTTTATTTTTAAACAATTAATGCCCTCATTTGAATGTTTGGAGTAATAAAAAAGATCAATATTGGGTCCAAAATGGTCAACACTTCGTATTAAAATTTCAACTTCCGTTTAAAATTTTCGACATTTTATTAGGTGTTGCAAATCTTCATGCCATCGCATTGCTATTAAATTCCTCATTTATAAATTTTGACCAATAAAAAAAGTTAATATTGACTATTTAGTCTAAAATGGATATAGATCATTGTTGTAGAAACATTTCTCCCAAGAGGTTTAAGGAAAAACAACAAAACTTTTATAGACCTACCTATTTAATTACTCTATGACATTGGAGAGTTATTGAGAATTATTGCGTTAAAACTTAAGTAGTATCTCTTTACAACTAAAGCTCGCAAAATTGTTTTAATATATGTGCCAATATCTCAGAAACTGTTAGTTTTAGAAAAATATATTCCATATAAAAGTGTTTTTTTATTTTTAATAGTACTACAATTTTGCAATGAAAAGTTATTTAGTATCTCAAATAGTTGCGGAGATACAAAAGTTTCTGCTTCTGTAAAGTACCTTAAAAGTAATTTTCATGGGAAAATGAAAATGGCCATTTTATTTATAATCTTAATCAACGCTTGGATATGAATTTTAATCAAAATCGTTATAGACTATTTTGAGAAAATCGATTTTTTTTTCTTTTCGCCCTTTATTACACTACTTTTAATTTTAAGTTTAAACAGATAGGCTACACAGACAGACGGCATTTCAAAGATCACTTTTTAGGGTTCAGGAGGTCGTGAGACGTCGACATCCATCAACATTTCAGGTTATTTTTTAAGGTCACAATGCTTTACCTTTTTACGTTCGAAAAGTTAAAAATTATAAATATTTGCGTATAGCTTGAAGGTTATTTGTTTTATAAAATTATGCCCAGAATAAAATATTTGTATTATAAATAGATCTACATATTTGTATCATAAGTAATTTCATATCTCAAACATTTTCGGAGATATGATTTAAAAAAATGATAATTTACGCATCAAATCGGAGCCCTTAAAGTCATTTTGACAAAATATTGAGAGTAGCCATTTTGTTTGCAATAATTATACATTTTTAGAAATGAAATTTAATCAAAATTGTTAGAGCCGATTTTGAGATAATCGACTTTAACTCTTTTTGACTTTCAGTAAACTAACCTTAATTTTAGGGTTATATATCCAATTCCAAAAACACCTCGTGGCAACCCTATGAAAACCCTAGATACAAAGTTTCAGCATGATCGGTAAAATAGTTTAGGCAGAAGTTGGAGGTACAGAAAGACATGTGGAAATTAAAAAAAAAAACTTTTTTGGATTCGGGGGGTCATGAAACGTCGATATTCATCAAAATATCTAGTTTTTTTTACGATCACTATAGTTTCTATACCTGTAAGATAGCGAGAAAGTAAAAGTCCCATGATATTAAAAATCAGTTTATTAACATATTTTTAATTTAGTTCTAAACAATAAAAAAAAAAAAACTATCAAAAGCGCTTTCCACCATCAACTTGACAATTTTAATGGAGGGAGACACATCTATCAATCATAAAAAAGAGTTGTCAAAGATAGAAATGCGCCTCATTTTGCCCTTATATCATATTTCCTAAGATTTTGTTTCAAAATACTGTACAACTCTTAAAAATCTACTCTCTGTTACAAAAGAGATTTTTTAAGGTCGATTAGATTACATGTCAAGGCAATCCCTAATTAAATAATTCATAAGTTTTATGCTAAGCTGATATCTTGAAGATATATTTGGAATGTTTCCTCCTTCAATATAAGCTGTGATAGTTTAAAAACAGTCATTTTGTGCAAGAATCGGACGGTCTTAAAATTGCAATGAGCCGTTGTCACTGAAAAAAGTATTTTGTAGTAAAAGTGACTTTGAATATAAGGTCAATAATTAGTTAGAAGAATTAAGTTAAAAGTGGGGCTCTTAATGACCTCAGTATCTCCCATTTATATTTATATTTATCGATAAAATTATAATTTAGTACATATTTTTGGTGTTTAACTCCATAGGGTAGTACGATGCGGTGACTTATGTATATATAAAGTGCATATTCTCAACGTTGACTGCAAACGAAGTTTGTATTTTCTAAACCGCCCTTACTGCTGTGTTATTATCAGGCTATACACTGTAAGCGGGCTCGTGGTATAATGGTCAGAGACCCTGGCTGCTGACCTAAAGGTCACGGGATATATTCCTGGGACCGGGGGATTTCTCTCCAAAGGGGAATAATTTCCATGGTCACCAGGGTTTGGTTAATTAGGCTTAATTTAGGTTAAGATCTACATTGGTAAAACCCTGTCACCATAGGGCCAACTAGTAAAAACATTGAGGGTGCCGGTGCTCTATAAAAAGGGGGGTGGTATAACATTTGCAAATTTTCTAGCGCCGTATTTTAAAAAAATATGCCAAAATAAAGGTGCAATTTGTTAGTCTCAAAGTATGTTTAATAAAATACACACAAAAATAATACATAAGATACGAGTACCGCCACTAACCAAATTATAACGGAAATAGGTTGACAAATGACAGTCTGTCGATTCACGAGTGGCGAGTGCTACCAACTTAATCCTGCTTGCTTACATATCAGATGGCAGCACCTGGAGTTTGTTACACTAGAAAACAATGCTCGCGGGGCAACCCTATATCCGAGATAGAACTAACGTCGTAATATTTAATTTACATCCATTAATGTTTCCAGCCTGTGGCCTGGGTCAGTTTTTTTTTTTATTAAATTCAAATATTTTCCACTACCGGCTGGATAGGTCTGTCGTACCTTCATATACCTTATAATATATTTTAAGATTATGACAGACACAACATCCAGCCGTTAATTCATCAATGTGAAAAGGTAAACCCATATTTTCATCAATGATAAGTTTCTCAGCCATGCCGGGAATCTAACTCGGGACCCTTAGCCTAGTAGGGAGGTAGGTAGACACACTCTTTAAATATTAAGAGTTTAAAAATACTGAAATGTTGGGGATGCTGAGCACCCCTGAAAATATTTGGGGGGGGGGGGGATAGTATGCAAAGCACCCCCGCAATCGGCGCCTTTGTCTGTCACATTCACTACCATCATCCTCTCACCTCATCGGAACCTGGAAAGAGCCTTCACGAAAAGGGTGTACTATTGAACATTTGGGTGTCCTGGGAGTCCTGGGAGTCCTCTAGGTAATGGTCGATTAGTACTGTCTAATCTTTCCGAAAAATGAGATAGAGATTGATGTAGCCCAGACACGACATTATTATTTCTACACACTTTGCAGTGGTATTCAACCTGGAGTACGGGAAACATCTTGTACGATACGTGGTATTTTAGATATACTTCTCATTCAAAGTTTATTATTCAATACATAATTTTTGATGTAATTGATTTTATGCATTTTATGCGTACATTATAGAATACGCACAACTTGCATTATGCATCAACCACTTTGGGGGTACAAATCTAAAGATAAAATATATTTTATGCGGCAGATTTAGGATAACTGGATGTCTTTATGATTAACGACGTTGCCTACTTGGAGATTTCAAAGCTATTTTGCGATACTGGTTGCATCTTAACTTGACGCACCAATGCAATATAGGCACTATCACACTTAGACGCTAATTTACCAAACAGAAAGAGAGGGAATAAACTGAGAAAATCAGCCCGAGAGGGCTCTTATCTATACGCTAATAACCATTTACCTCTTCCTCTGACGAGTTTACACATTCACTTCAATATTTGCTCCTTGAAAACATTGACTTGCTTTTTAATTTTAATTTTTTATTTTTTCCTATTCTTGATAGACATAATATGCTACCACGGATTTTCTTAATGTACTGTACATCCTGGCAAGAAGATTCCAACAGACTTTGTTCGTGACCAAGCTAAATAGCCAAAGTTGTAGATGATTTATAAAAAATACGTTTACAAAAACTACTTGAATATAAAAAATAATAATTTTGTGACACTGTAGGACTAGTTTTAGAATTATTTATGGTTTTTGTTTCGTTATATCTCTAAAATTCACTGAGTAAAGCGTAAATCCATTAAAATGGGGAATCCAATCTTGACCGGCCGTGACGTCACAGGTAGAACACGTCCTTAAACGTATACCTTGTTGTTATACTTAGAAATGTATATATAGTCAAGATTCTGCGGTCAGCCCATTCCTCAATCAACCTGAACTGCTTGATACTCGCATTTCAAGAATGGGTTGACTCCTAAGCTAGGATATAAACACATCTATTAGCCACTACTTATGTAACACCGCCCTTATTCACCACAGAATAAAGGCTGGTACACAACATTAATATTAAATAAGAATCCCAAAAACATAATAAATGCAGAGGAGCCTATAGAACGATCACAAGGTAAATAGATCGTACACAGGTCCATTTGTCTCCTGTTTTCCCCGAACCCACTCTACAAATATTTAATATTTTAAATATTGGAAACCCTATAGCTATTAGTGAAAGATATAACATAAGTATATGAAACGTAAATAATAGTTTATTTATTAATATAAAATATAGATAGATTAAATATTGCACAAAACAAAGAAAAATATATATGAGAATATTATAAAGGCAATAGTCACGGGTCATAACAATCACCCTAAACTTGATAAACAATTGATTATTAAAGTCATCAATGACTTCCACAAAAGATTAAATCTAAAGTACTTGTAATACTTTCCAAGTATTAACACTTGTACATAAATAAATACAACACCGGACCAAGCGTCCTTAAGATGACAAAGCTTAATTCCCGCCAGAAGGGCTTCAGAAAAGATCCCAAACAATAACATCAACTCAATCATAGGTTGTCAAGTTTTTAAAAGATATTATAAAAATATTACCTATAATCGCTTATGCCGGGATCACAATCATCTTAACGTTAACTTAGCGTAACGTTCACTTAAAGTTACTTAACTTAAGAAAACAGATGTGTGATCACGATTCACGTAACTTAACGTAACAACTCGAACCAAACATCTCCATTCTAGAGTATGTGTTTTAATCTGTGATTTGTACTATTAGTATTAGTGTTTATGACCTGTGAATGTTTACTATTTTCTACTGATATTATAGATATTTATAGTTAATTAATAAATTATTAGCACCGCGTCTTACTACCTGTTCGGGTTACACGCACTTACGGTAATGTGTAATGTTAGGGTGATAGTGAGAGGAAATGGAGGACCTACAGATTAACGTAGCATCCGAACCACGGTGGAGGCCTGGCATTCCACACATTCACAAGTTGTGATTAATACACGTCTTGTCAGAGGTGAAGGAAGGGTTTGGTAATCAGATAAATCTGTGCCGGGACCGAAGATTGAGCCCCGGACCGCCAGCACCGTGATCTGACACCTTACCCCTAGACCACCAGGTCACCGATATTTATAGTTAAACTTTTTGGATAAACTTAGCTTTCCTATTTTAGTTTAATCCTAAATATACTTTAATATTAAACCTACTTTAGCCTAATAATACCACGAGTTGTGAAATATTTGCATATTATAAAGTTTTTACAGTACTAAATATTAACTAGTATTAACGAGCAGATTTTAATGCCTTTACAATCATGATTATGTTATTTGATTTATATTTTAATAACATGGATCTTTTTTGAAAGCAATACATTATACCATTTTATATAATAAAAGCATTGTGGTTTTAACTTATTTACAAAGTTTAAATTAAGTCTGTTCTATAACGTTCTATAATGATACGATGCTAGCGCTTATTTTAATTAAATGTCCGATCACTAGAACTAAAGCTAAAAATTAAACCTTGGTCTTAAAGCCAACAAATGAATTAATAAATAGCCCTGTTGACGTCACTCACATGATTGGCTGGCTAGATCACGTGATACCCTTCAAGTAACATTTACTCAAAGTAAAAGACCTCCCAGGACATCTCTTACGTTAAGTTAACTGCAAGTCAACGTTTAAGTTAACTGCATCGTGATCACTTCCATTTAAAACTACGAGGAGATCCTTTACGTTAAGTTAACTTTAAGTTAACGTTAAGTTGATCGTGATCCCGGTATAAGTCCGCGTGCAGATGTGGATGATTGCGTGTTAAAATTCAAAGTTACAAGTAACTAAAAATTAGGCCAGGCCTGTAGGCACATTGTCTTTGATGCCAAGCAACTTTAGTCTGGTTTTTTGCTGATAGGGAGGACAGACTTTAAATCCTGGTTGGGTGTTTTTTCCTATATGGTTTCCCACTCATCCGGACAAATAGGGTACATTTTTCTAAATTCTACCTTCTTCATACCTTTTACACTAGAATACTCAAATAAAATATATATGCTTATAACCCAAGTGGGTGAGGAGTTAAGCTGTTACCCTGACCGTGCAGCGTACTGGGGGGCTGTTAACCTGACAGTGCTGTGTACAGGGGGATGTTACCCTGACAGTGCCGTGTACAGGGGGCTGTTAACCTGACAGTGCCGTGTACAGGGGGGCTGTTTCCCTGACAGTGCCGTGTACAGGGGGGCTGTTAACCTGACAGTGCCGTGTACAGAGGGATGTTACCCTGAGAGTGCCGTGTACAGGGGGCTGTTACCCTGACAGTGCCATGTTCTGTGAGCTGTTACCCTGACAGTGCCGTGTACAGGGGGCTGTTAACCTGACAGTGCCATGTACAGGGGGGCTGTTAACCTGACAGTGCCGTGTACAGGGGGAATGTTAACCTGACAGTGTCGTGTACAGGGGGGCTGTTAACCTGACAGTGCCGTGTACAAGGGGGCTGTTACCCTGACAGTGCCGTGCACAGGGGGGCTGTTAACCTGACAGTGCCGTGTATAGGGGG
>CABFVX010002434.1:58902-114701 GCA_902151425.1 Timema shepardi
GCTGTTAACCTGACAGTGCCGTGTACAGGGGGGCTGTTACCCTGACAGTGCCGTGTACAGGGGGGCTGTTAACCTGACAGTGCCGTGTACAGGGGGATGTGACCCTGACAGTGCCGTGTACAGGAGGATGTTACCCTGACAGTGCCGTGTACAAGGGGCTGTTACCCTGACAGTGCCATGTTCTGTGGTCGTAATCATTGTGAACCAATGCTAAGCAGTAGCAGAAAATAGATTAAATAAAAAATGTAATCTAATTACTGTTCTATCCAAGTATGTTCCTTGTATTATAAATATATTTTTTCTTACTACTTTAAAATGAATATAAGTAAAATTTCTGTTTATTGTTGTAATTTACTTTCATTATCAGTATGTGTTTAAAGGTAATTGTTATAATATATTGTATAGTTTAGGATTTGGTTTGTCTTAAATGTCTGATTTATTAAAACATACTCTCTTTATTTTGTTAAATATATGGTCGGTGACCTGGCAGCCTAGGGGTAAGGTGTCAGACTTCTATGCTGGCGGCCGGGGTTCGATCCTCGGTCGTGGCAAAGATTTATCTGATTACCAAACCCTTCCTTCACCTCTGACAAGACATCTTGTGAATGCGGGGAATGCCAGGACTCCACCGTGGTTCGGATTCCACGTTAAACTGTAGGTCCTTCATTTCATATCACAATCACCCTACCATTACACATTAGCGTAAGTGCGTATAACCCGAACGGGTAGTAATACGCGGTACTAATAATAATAAAAATAATAAATATATAAAGGATAATCAAAGTGTATTAGGGATTTTTTTGTGGATAGTGTCAGAAGTGGGATAAACCAGAAAGGTATTTTTATGTGGTTGTACGAGGACTGTTTTGGGAACGAGGCAGCAGTAAGGTGGACTTCTGGAAAGTGCCAACCAAAGTGAGAGATAATGTATCTAAAGCTGTAAACTTGCGCAGCCATCGATACAAACGCTCACAGGTGTTAGTGCCCCAGTGAGTGAGGCTGAGGGAAACCTCATTTTCTTAGTCCCTAGATAAGATAAACAAAAGTGCCAGGTGGTGGACTAACAACAATTGGTTGCTGACCAACTTTCACTTCACAGAACGGGATAGAAGGTAATTCCCACCCAGTTTTTTTCCCCCTTCAACCAGGCCACCGGACACACTGGTTTTTTAGGAAGCTCTCCGCCTGTCACACCAGGTACACAGGCAGTGTCTGGAAACTAACTTTCTGTTACATAGTTGGCTAGAGCTGTTTGAATGACAATGCTAATCTACAGACTATGAGACTATATTATAAAGTAAATTCTGTAACGGCAATCAAAAGCATATTTTAACATATTTTTTACATTATTACTATTTTTTTTGCATTATTTAAACGTTCACTATTTATGAGTATGTTAGTTCTAAGAGGGTATGTGGCTATGACTTGGATACAACCCAAGATAAGCACCCAGTAATATTATACAGGTTTAGTCACACCCAAAGTTATGACAACGGCTCAAATAATTAACCCCAAAACAGAAATTTGGATGTAAAATAATTGTAAATAGATATTTTTTTTATATCTATTAATGTTTCCAGTGTGTGTTAAGTCAAGAGAGGGCAGTTGGTTGTGTGTGGGGGATTTAATACAGTATTATCAAATTCACTTTTATACCTATAATTTTCATTTACTTAGCAAAATTACAAACAAAATTAATAGGAAAAAAATACAAATTTACTTAAAATTTAGTTTTATTGATTTTGTAAAAAAACAAATTAACTAAAAAGTTAAATTACAAATAATTTGGGCTTAAAAGTATGTTTTAGCACAAATCACAAATAAATTTTTCATTTTCCTAGCTTGTACATGCCTCTTGCCACCATTCTTTCCAGGCCTTACATTGAATCCAATCTTCAAGTGACCATGTGCATGCTGGACAGAGTATCAGTGTGTTCTATGATTTTATTTGGCTTTGATTAATCCCACTACTTAGCTTCTGAGCTACATCAATTACCTCATGAATAGTGGAGTGTATAGCCCTGATGACTAGTAAGACACTGTTCTAAAAAAAAAATCTCAGGATGTTTCTTTGAATTATTTAACAAAGATTTATTTTGTATTTTTCTCTCTTCTTCCACCAACATGATATTGCAACCGGTAGTGTAATAACTTCAACTGAATTGGAAATGTTCCAGTTATCGCAGGTGTCATCTTCATACATGTCTTTTAAAGGTCTAAATAAATTATATCCAGCTGAGTGAGGGGGCAAACTAACAGGTGCATGTGATTGCCTTTGGTATATGTGATGGCTTCTAAAGATATACATGTGAAATGTGATTATCAAGGATTAGTAGTTCAGGGCTAATTTGTGTGACTTTTAAGTGGACTAACCATTTGAGAAAGTTGGCATGTTCATGTACCCAAAGTCTGTTACAGTCATTTCACATCCAGGTGGTCCAGCCTTTTTTCAATAATGAATTCTCTAGTGTCCTGGCAAAAATAAAGTATGATGAGACATAATGTCTCACTTCACCTATGCAACAAACAGAAATTGCTTTGGTGGCCGTATGGTCAATCTTGTAATAGACTAGAACAAGGATTCTCAGCCGGTGTGTAGTGAGATTGTGGAAGTGTGCCGCGAAATTTCCTAAGGTTTAATTTATTACTTGGTTGCATGTAAATATAATAAAAAGAAATCACGGGAAAATTATCCACAAAGATAGTATTTTAATACTAACTGCAATATATCTTGCTAGGCTTGCCATACAACTTTGCTTTGTAATTGCATACCCAAGCCTACAAAGTGCAGGCGTCTCCACACCATCAATGAATTTATTTAAGGATGTTTTTGTTAGTAGTGCTGAACAAAGATGTACTCAGTGTTCACATTGCTTGCTTGCCAGGGCTGTTGAGAGGGCGGCCAGTAGCTGGTGACACTTGGAGGCAGAGATATCAGTTCTGGAGGACTGAATAGCAATGGGTGGCTTGCTTTCCCCAGTATTGAAAAATGACTGAAAACCTGTTTGGCTGCTAAGGTCGAGCTTCACCACTTGTCAGCCGCCTTCTCCACGAGGCATATTTGTTAGTCCCTGTTGCTTTGTTTATATGCATCACTATAAACTACATTTTATCTTCGCTTGTTAACATCTGTGATTATTTATTAACCATGGATAAGTTTTTTGTTAAGAAGTGATCAAAAACTTCAGTGATGATGACTTTCCACTATGTAATTTCTTCCAGAAACATTAATGTAAATATTGAAGTTAACACTATGAAACCAAGTGTAAATGAGTGACAAGAGAACAAATCATCCCATGAAAAATCTACTACTAGTTTCAGTGTTAAACCTCCTAAAGTGTTACGGAATTATAACAATAGCTATTTAGCGTTCGGTTTCAATTGGAATGAAGATTGTGACTGGCCAGTTACCATATGTATTTTTTGTGGAGAACCCTGTGCAATGGTTCCGACCAAAATGAAGCTGCATCTAAACACCAAATATACCGGTGAGTCCCAAAAACCATCTTTATATTTTGAACTTATTTTAAAATCACAACACAATGTAGCAACTAAAATGGGAAAAAGGGTTAGTTTCAGATAATGCACTTGAGGCATCATTCAAAGTTTTTGAATTGATAAAACAAAAATGAAATCGCATTCTATTGGAGAAAAATTTAATTGAGCCAGCTTGTCAGACCGTTGAAACCATGCTTGGAAAATAAACATAAGAGAAAATTTCAAAAATGCCTTTGTCTAATAATACGACAAGACGATATTGCTGAAATGTCTGAGGACATCAGTTAAAACGTTGTTGAAAGAATTAAAGTAAATACGCAATTTGCCCTGTAAGTAGATGAGAGCACTGATAGAGACAACAAAGCTATATTACTGGGATTTGGTCTCTTTGTCGGTGAGACAAATATTGAGCAATTTTTCTTTTGTTTGGAAATGAAGACTACAATGCCTGAAAGAAAAGAGGCTTTGATTTTGCAAGATCAAATTATTCATCAAGTTTACTTCTTCCCCTAGTTATAAAATTTAAATCAAAAAGCTCACTTATTAAAGAGTTAATTCATGAGAATGAAGTAGAATCAGAGATTACAAACTACTATTGGTGAAAAAGTCAAATGAATGACAATGATAAATTTTATGACAAAGTTTCTCTCATTATTGAACAGTTATTCAGGATTCTTTGGAAGATGTTGAAATAATATTTCCATCCTTTGCATTAGGCAGAGAGAAATTATTTTAACTCATGTTTCTGTTTAAAGTATTTAAAAGTGATGTGAAAATGTAAACACTAAAAGCAAAGAGTAAATATTTTTAACAAAACAAATAAGTGTAGTTATTTAATATTTTGAGGTTTAAATCATTCCTAAGCCTTTTGGAAGGGTTAATTCTTTTTGAACTCAACTTAAAGGTGCCCACATATGACTATTCCCGGCATGATTCCGGGAGTGTCAGTCCAAATGTTCATCCCAAAACTGACCGTGTGTGGGGTGAATCACGGCAAAAATAACATCTTGACATGACACTTCACGCCAGGAATAAACAATCCAACCAGTTTGATTTTTCGTAGTGATGACATAAAAACTGACCGTGTATGACCAGCTGTGATCTCGGACTGATACAGTAGCCCCATGACTTCTTTGGTGCTGACTGACAGCTCACAGCTGATGGCTTTGAAAAGTTACCAGACTAAATTATGTATGCCTACGCTGAACCATATGATCTGCAAAAACATGTGTTTAGCAGCTGTCACTTCTGACGGTCAAAATTTTAGGTATATACCTAAATGTTGACTCTCAGAAGTCAGCTGTGAGCTGTCAGTCAGCACCAAAGAAGTCATGGGGCTACTGTAGATGCATTTGCAGTGAGCCCAGCAACTTCATCTGAAAGTAGTATGATTAATGATTAAGTATAAAGGACAATAAATCATAAAAGTAAACTCTTTAAAAATGATCTTTTTAAGCATTTGAAAACACTCAAGAGCTCTTAAGCAAATAATTTGTATGGTCATCCTTGGAGTTTAGTTTGAGTTCACTAAAAAGATTAATGACAGAAAATTTGTGTCTTTGTTGTAGCCAACGTTTTGACCATAAAGTCTGCAGTTTTTTCTTCTAATATTTATATTTATTATCTGCTAATAACAAAACCACAGACAATGCAGCACTTTTCAATAACATTTTTACGGCCTCTCAGGAAAAATCACATCAGTAGACAGTGGCGTCTAGCAGATCTAGGCGTGACGTCTGTGTTGACAATTCCTGGCATGCCTGGAATCACATGCCTTGAATGACAATCCAGTCATCATATCGGGAATGAAAGTGTATGGGCACCATAAAGGTTTAGTTAATTAGTTTTAGTACTGTACAGTATTATACAATGCCACTAATAATTTTTTAATTTTTTAAATAATATTGTAATATTTAAGTGACCTTTCTATGTGATATCTCTACATTATAGTTCTCAAAATAATGCCATATTTTGTTATTCGGTTCTTAATTTGCGAGTAAATTATAATTTTGAGCAAGATGCATGTTCTTTATCCAAAAGTATAATTTATTATTTACCTCACTCCAAGATGTGAATGGGCATATATAGTTAATAAAAAGATACAAATTGTTTAGATCAACTTACAACTACATGAAATTAAACCTGGTTCAAACAAAACAAAAAGAAAGGATATTTTGGCTTTTTTCCCCCCTAAACACTACATATGTAGGAATTTAAAAATAAAAATAGCTAAGGTATCTGTAATATGGTGAATATTTAACATTTTAAAAACCTGATTCGGTGGCCGCATGGTCTAAGGCGTCACTCTTGTGATAGATTAGACAGTAGATGACAGGGAGATCATGGTTCTAATTTTGGTCAGGTGTACGGAGTTTTTTTTTCCAAAATGGGTTTTCCCTCTTCCTCCACACAATTGCAGATACACTTTCTTGAAATTCAACCTTCCTCATCCTTAACTCATTAGCGTAATTATACTTATAGCCTAAATGGGTAGATAGTGCAAAAAAAACTTTTGAAAACTTATTTCAAACAGTGCTATTATGTACTTATGAGTTATCTACAATACATTTTGGGAATAGGCCCTTTGAGCAGGAATGAGAAAGGCTTTTGCTTTAAAAATAAATGAAATATATAAACAGTTGAACATAGTTCAATAATGGCTTAATAGTAATAACATAATGTAAATTAACACATCAATATTTTATTTTGAAAATGACATTTAAATCTTAGATTAAATATCTATATCTTTGGACAAATCAAGTAACCATTAAAAAGCTAAATATGATTTACACTTTGTACTACTATCTTTGCTCAGACAAAATTTACAATTTTCATAATATTAAAACACAACCACACACTGCTGTAGAGTAATTAAGAGTCTTATAAATTATTTCAAATTTTACTATGCTTTCATACATTATTTTTCAGTATCATAGTTGTCCTTGATGTGTTTCCAAAGTTTCTGAAACAAACCAAATAAAGAATGATTATGTGAGATGAAAAATAATTTTAATATCTGTGTTGATTAAACAATAAATTATATTTAAAATGGATTGTGCAGCTTAAATAAATCATTTAAATATATTTTATTATAATTATAACACCTAGACACTGGAATTAAACCCAAGATCTTTGGCTTGTATGGTGAATAAGCCAACCCAGGTCACATGTCGCCCAAGAGTAATCATTCATTATTTTTAACTAGTCTTTAATAGTTGTGTGAGAATATCAATTACATAACTGTCAAAAACACAGCCTTCGTAATTCATGATTGAATCCTAATGCCTTGCGTATCTCTCATTAACTTTACGTTAAAATAACCATTAGTTATATGACCCTGGTTGCATTATTATGCACAAAGCCAGTGATATTCAAACTGGGGTAAGCGTACCCCTTGCGGAAAGCAACCATATATTAGGGGAAAGCAAAAATATAATAGGGCTCGCAAAGAATTAAATAAGTGGTATGGTGCAACGCACAGACTTTCTCACCTATTTTCCCAAAAAAAATGAGAAATTTACTTAGAACACAAACGATATGTGAAAAAAAAATTGTTCAAGGAAAATAATGGGGAAAAAATCGCTATCATCCAAAGATCGTAAATGAAATAATATTCACTTTTGCAGAAACAATGAGAAAATAGTAATCTCAGTCCTCCAAAGAGCATAATGATCAACTCTCAATTTCCCAGACCTCCATTTAAAAAATAAAAGTTTTTTACTGTTAATAGTCCTACAACTTTGAAATGTATCTCAATTAGTTGCAGATATATTAACAAAATTGGAAATTTACGCTTACCTATGTAAAGTACCCCCAAAGTAATTTTTACAGTAAAATGATGTCCACCAATTTGTTTGTAATGTTAAACTAGTGCCTGGATAAGAATTTTAATCAATTACACAGCTTTAGAGCCAATTAATTACTTCTCTATCCACACGTTAAGTAAATAACCCTTAATTTTACAGTTAGATGGAGATAGATAAAAAAAAACTCCCTCTGGAGAACATTTGAAGACCTTAATTACTCATTTTTAGCCTGATCGGCAAAAAGATTTTTCCCCCCCCAACTATCACAATACTTCCTCAACCCGAGGAGTTGTGAGAGAAAAAAAACACATAGGCATATATATATAACATTTTCATGTGAACTGTGAATGATGAAACCTATGTAAGGTCAATTCACCATGGATTCAGAATGAAAATTAGTACTTCCTAAAAACATCAGACTATATTGGTTTATCCTACAAGCGGCAGGATGTATCAACTCGGCCTAGTCCTAACTAGTTTGTCCTGTAATTGGGTTTGAACTGTAATATATATATTTTTTACAGTCCAAACTCAATTGATACATTCTGCCACTTGTAGAATAAACTGATATACCCGGATGTATTTAGGCAGTACTAGTTTTCATTCTTAGCCCACACTGTGAAATGATCTTGGACAGGTTTCATCATTCACAGTTCACATGCAAATGTTGTCAGATAACCTAACCTAACCTGGTTTAGCCTAATAAAATTGTAGGCTATACTAATTTAGCTGATGAGCTAGGCCAAATTTCAGGATTGCCGAATTTAGACTAGGCTATACTAGTACATCTTGAGGCTCTTAGGATGTATCAATCCGGCCTAGTCCAATCTAGTTTGTTCTGGAATCGAGCTGCCTAATTCATGAAATAGGCAGCTCCAAGCATTACACTATTTATGAACAGAAGGGAGTTTCTCTGCCCGGGCCGTAAAATGGACACGGGAAGAACAAGTTATCTTTTTAAAGTTAACTCAACTCCAATAGTTTTAGAATGTAAGATTAGGTAAGTTAGGTTGGATTAGTTTGATATATCCATTAAAAAAAAATCAGCTAAGCTTGTAGAAGATAGTACAATAAGCTCCAGTTCATGAAATGGGCAAGAGTTAATAAAATCTTTTCCCAGTTCGCGAACTCGGCAAGCAAAGAAGCCTGTTCACAAAATAAGCAGAAATTTGCCCAATTCATAAAATGGCTAGTTTCACTAGAGAAGTATAACATATATATTGTTTTCTCATTTAAAACTTATTACATTATTTCGGATGTAATCTATTTGATCTATTTGATCTATTTTAGATGTTTATTATGAATATGTACAGCTTGCATTATGCACAAACCACTTTGGGGGTACAGAGTTGAAGAGAATTATATTTGGGAGTTCACAAACAAAAAAGGTTGAATACCAGTGCGCTAAGCCTCCAGGTCTCATTTAAAAAACCAGGTGCGGTATTTAATCATTGTTAACTGTTAAACAATCATTCATTATCAAACACTAACTTCATAAAAAAATGTAAATAAGCTTTTAGAGAATATTTCCAAGTTTCTTAGTTTAAAGGGAAGAAAAAATACTTTTGATTTTGCAAGGGAAATACAAGTGTGATTTGTGTTTTTAAATGTATTAGTTTGAGTCAACATGAATAGGAATATAATTAAGTTATAATATTTGTTATATACAGTCAATTCTGCTCAAAGTATTTTGAAGTCTAGCATAAAAGTGTGTTGGACCAGTATAATAAAAATATCAAGACATTTACAAATGTATATTATTAAAAATGATAAGCAGTGTAAGGAAATGTACTGCAAGTAAACTATGAGAAACAACCACTAAAATAAAAAAATGTTATGTTAAAACTGTAATGACCTGTTTTATTGTATTTGTTCTTCTAGAGATATAAATAGGCAACCATTCAAATAGACATTAGAAAATAACAAAACACATGGATTATTAATGACAATCTAAGGTTTGGGAAATGGGAATTAACAGAGTTTAAAGGAAATTCCCTTGGATTTGCATAAAGATATTGGGGGCGAGGGGNGGGGGACGACCCCGATGAAAACCAGTCCTACACCCTATCTCAGTTGGTAGTGTGTATTTACTGAGTTAAGCATCTCGAGCTCAAATCCTGGTGCAACCGAAAACTTATCAATGATGAAATCGAGGTTTCCCCTTTCCAAATTGTTACATGGTTTATTAAATAAAGACAAAACAAAACAGTTCAGCATCATATAATAAACATTTAATGCATAGTATGAAATCACTTGAAAGAATGCCTCTTGTCAAGGTCACCGAACATTATCATAAAGCAATGTAGATTAAGTAGATGTTACCAACCATTCTAACAATTATCTTACAATGGAAAATTGACAGCCAGTCTGTCCAAGAGTTTACTTTGTTAGTCATAAGACATAATCAAATAGTTCAAAAGGTAGGACCTAAAAAAATTTATTGTAAAATATTAATAATAATAGTTCAGTGAAAATGATATGTGGAAGAAAACAACCAAAAATGAGCTCGGTCAAGATTCCAAGCCCAACCTCCCCATTGATGGTGATCAGATAGAATTAGGGGAGCAGCCTATATCATGGCAAAAAGAAAGGTAGTCATAAAAGTATGCTTTTATTTTTTATGTATCTATATGATGTCTTTTTTTTTTATTTAGCACCGCGTCTTACTACCCGTTCGGGTTATACGCTTTAAGTACTAATTACTCTAATGGTTTAGGAATTGGGAGGGTTGAATTAGAGGAAGTGAACCCGCATTTGCGTGGAGGGAGAGTGGAAAACCATTTAGGAAAAACCACCCCCAGTTCACCCGATCGAGATTCGAACCTCGATCACCCCGTCCTCAGCAGTCGTATATGATGCCAACATGTAAGAATATTCAAATTACTAACATTTTATAGAAATGGTGGGCACACATATATGCAAGATGTTGACTTAGTTTGGTAAGCCAGTAACCAGGTCAGGTGTACTGAAGGTGTTTTTTCCTAGATAGTTCACCTCTGTACAGTGGCAAATGCAAATGAGAGTACATTTTCTCTAAATTCTATCTTCCCCAACTATACCCCATTAGTGTTTATTTTTGTATAGCCTGAAAGAGTAGTATGAAGTGATTTGCAAAAAATCTACAATACTGGCATGTTTACTGTGCAATTTTTTTTCCATCAAAATGTTCTTCCAAAAATGTTACTCATATTATACATGCAGCACAATATTTTTCATTGAAAAAATGGGTGTGGCTGTGTCATAGACACGGCCGTGTTTTGTACGTGAATACGTTTATGTAACGGGGTTTTTTTTAATAAAATATTTTTATTTATGTATTTAGGATAAAAGCAAGGAAACAAATAATTATTGTTGTACAATATAACTTAATAGGTCTGTGATACGAAAAGTACGACACAAATGGCACACAAGATACATCGAGATTTCTGGTATTCTAACACCTTATTATAGTCACTGTCACTACCTTAAATTAATGTTTTATATACAATCGATAGATTTTTGATAATATTTTTTTTTATTCTAACATCTTATTATATTCACTGTCACTACTTTAAACTAATATTTTATATGCAATCAATAGATTTTGACGACAGCTGACAATTAAAACCCAAACGAACATCGTAGCTTCTCCGAGTCAAAAGTTATACTAATTGCAAATCACGATACGTAGCAAAATAACCTCAAAATGACGGCGCTTCCCCCTCCACCACGAGCGATGCGTCACTGTTCTCGCTTATCGTAATGCATTCTTTGATCCTTTAGCTATCCAGTGGTATAATTTAATTTTGGATGTAGAGAATAGATTCGAAACAACGCCAAACCGTATCCCCCGATTTTGTTATCATTAGGTTTTTTTGGATTGCCCCGTATGATAGCAAATTTAGACGTATTCACGTCAAAAAAAAAAAGGGGGTGGAATGTACCATGATGGAACTGTACCAGAGAGTTGGAGCCATCACACTTGTCTAAAGATAAACTAAAGGTCAAAACTAAGAGAGAAGATTTCTTTCCACCCTTCTATGTTAAAGAGCTGATAATTCTGTAGGTCATTGTTAGTTCATGGCAGAATCTTGTACCATTTTTAATTAGGTTTAATACAGCCTAATAGCTTTAGGCAGAGTTAATATTCACGCACAACTCATAACTAGGAGTGAATAGTGAATAGTGTTCAGTGCTCGATTTTTGATTAAAAAAATAGAATGGTTTATGTTAAAAAAAAATAGTGAAAGTCCTACTTGAAATTATTGTTTTTATAAATATTTTATAATAAAGGAAAGTGATAACACTAAAGAAAAAGGAAAAATAAACTATTAAGAGTAAATTTGATGAAGAAAGCCCACCTAGGGAAAGAGGAAAAATGTGGGAAGAGTCCAATGCACAAAGGTGACATCTTCTTCCTTTCTTCTGTCTTCTATAGTAGAAGTAGTCACACACACATTTTAACACAAATAGAATAATATTTCGGCATTGTTGCCTTTATCAAACACAAAGGCAACAATGCCGAAATATTATATTTGTGTTAAAATGTGTGTGTGACTACTTCTAATATAGAAGACAGAAGAAAGGAAGAAGATGTCACCTTTGTGCATTGGACTCTTCCCACATTTTTCCTCTTTCCCTAGGTGGGCTTTCTTCATCAAATTTACTCTTAATAGTTTATTTTTCCTTTTTCTTTAGTGTTATCACTTTCCTTTATTATAAAATTATCTAGCCATTGGGCCACCTCATTTTTAAACATGTTTTTATAAATAGAAACAGCTATAAGTCTACTATATAAAGTCCGTTCACCGTAGGAATTGTTTTATGAAAGGCCTTTTTCACTACCAGAAATCTATTATATAGTAGGTTATTTGTAGGAAAAAAGACCTTTCAGAGTAATTCCTACCGTGAATGGAGTATACTAGGTGTTTTCTGTCTACAGGTATACTGGTCTTTAATTGGCCAGAGCTTCTTCTCGAATACTCACTCAAATCACAAGTGAAACATAAATATTGACAAACTTTTGGGTTGACTTATGATATACTGTAAAACCATGCTCCTTTGTGTTGTATGACATCATAATTTCCTATAAAATTTAAATAATTTATTTGATTACTATTATTCGAAATTTAAATTTATCAATACATGAAAGGCTAGGATGGGTAAGAACCATAATATGTACATACATAGTATGGAAGGTTTAAAAAATAGTTTTGTATCATAATAATTGTTTCAACCATTAATTTGGGCTTTTATATTTGTGACTTTATCTAATTTGTAAGTGATTAAGTTTGGATGGATTCGTGTGAGAGTTTACATATTATAATTTCAAATTAGACTACTACAAGTTCAAGATTTCTTCAAACAAGAAAAACATATACTAATATTGTGTCTTATTTGAAAAAGTTGGGATGGTTAAAAAATAAATGTGATTTTTTATATACCATTATTGTGCATTTGTAAAAACTACCGAGCCATTTTGTATGAAAGTGAGCCTATGTACATATAAGTTCTTAATAAAATACAAATCAAATGTGAATTTTTAGTTAGGCAAGAGGAAATATTTTACTGTGCTTATAAAAATAGATAGGCATATTTTTTATTTTATTTTTTGCTTTCGAATTATGAAATGTTATGGTGCACAAGGCAATAATTTTTCTGTGAACTTTTAATTTGTTGGTGCCAGAGAATTTTCCTACCTTTCTTCATATTTATTAAATTTAAAAATCCAGTGATATTGTTACAGGTGTGTCAATTTCAGACTAATATATTAAGTGATAGTGAGCACACAAGTCTCAGTGTCACACTCAACAAAAAATAGACTAAGGTTTACTTTTAAACTTAAATAAAAGTCATGGGCAATTGTCTCTTTTTTAACAAGAAAAAATATAAAATGTGGTTGTTGTAGACAATTATTTCACGTTTGTGAAAACAATAACTATTCTTTGGAATAAAGCTGGAGGTGTGCCACTTGTTCGTAAACTAGACACATTTATGACCACACAAAAAAACATTGTCAGTAGGCAATAGGAATATTTTGGTTGGGAAAAGTGCCTTAAATGCATGTCCCCCAAGCTTTATTTAATCTAAAATGTTGATGTGGAAATAAAAAATATCTGATGGGTAAAATCTCCAATATTATTGAAGCTTTCAATTTGATTCAATCATACATTGACATTCCTGTATTTGTCTACATGTGATTATTTCTCTGTAGCTGTTTGTGGTGATAATTCTTAAAAGGTAAAAGTTAAATTGTTCTAAGTACATTACAAAGTATTTTATGTTTCTTGCTGTTTAGTCCTATAAAAAGTACCTTAAAGTAACTTTGAACTAAAACGGTATCCGAATAGACTTTAAAACAATATAGTTAACTATTAATTAAAAAAGTAACAAGGTAAGAGCCCCGCTAATGGCACACTATTAGGAACTAATTATTACTAGCTTACTAATACCCATTTCTTGTCAAGTGAGCCGATGAAAAATCCTTACCCTCTTGGATTTTTTCAAATTTGGCTCACCTAATGTAGGCTACTCTCAAAGGTAGTAAAAAATAAACAATTTCTGATTTTTATCTGCAATAGTTTTTAAGTTATGGCCCTCTGAAATTTCATAAAAATTGCAATTTTCTGCTGACATCCAATAACAAAATAAATTATTACTCAGGCTAGAAATGAGATAGAAGCCTAGGTAAAAAAAAACATTTTGTAGCTTATTTTATAAGCTTTCATTTTTTCAGTTTAAGGTCATACCATACAAATTTGGACCTTGAATTTCACAAAAATTTAATTTCTTAAAACATTGGAAAAAACCACACATGAACTTATGTTTTTAATATCATTTGTGGAAAGTTTCATTATGAGATCACAGTGGGATCATGTGTTTAAAATAATGCAAAAGATAAACCATTAGTGTATAAGTATGTTTGCCATTTCAATTCACAAGAGTCAATTCCTTTGGATAAGGATCACTTTTTTTTAGTTCAGAGCAATGATATTATATTAGCATGCTAAAATAGGTTAAATAAGCTAACTCTGGGTGGGGGTGGAGTCAAGAAGGGGTTGCTGGGTGTGAAATCTGTATCTTAAGAAAACAACAAAATATGACAGGTTGAGGGCATAGTGTGACTGTTAAATGTATTACTAAGCAGACTGCAGTCATGTACAAGCAAGACACTGAGACAGCACCAAGCAACAGGTCTGGGTATTTCATGTTGAAAACTGCATAGCCTGCTGCTTGTAGAGTGAGGATTCAACAGCTAGCATCAGTTACGCCTTGACTCTCCTAAAGGGATTTGAAAAAAATGTACTACTTGTCTGATGGTTCTGCTGCACAGTTTAAAAACTGAAAAAACTTTACAAACGAATGTTACCATGAAAGAAATTTTGGAATCAAGGCTGAATGGTATTTCTATGCAACAGCCCATGGTAAAGGAGAATGTGATGATCTGGGAAAGCTATGAAAAGACTTGAAGAAAGGGCAAGACTGCTACGACCTTATGAAGAGCAAATTATGACAACAACACAGCTGTTTGTATGGAGTCAGGCTAACAATGACTCCATGGAGTTATTTTTTTAATAGTGAACAACACAAAAAAGATAAATTGATCGATGAGCAATTTCTGGTTGCAAAACCAATACCAGAAACCCATAAGTTCCACAGTTTCCTCCCTGTGTCAGATAAAGCAATACTGACAAAGGTATTTTCAAAGAGTGAGCAATTATTCAAGATTTCTTTGTCAGGAGAACGTTTGAAACATACACTCACACTAACAGAAGAGATTAATTATTGTTTTATCTTTATTAAAAAAAAACTTCGAACGTCTTCTAACAAAACCACCAAGGGTATATATATATATATCTTCACAGATCTAAACTGTGCATGAGCAGATCGTCAAAAAAACTTTACTGCATAAGAGATATTTTAGCCTGTGTTTTTTTGTACAGTATTTGCTTAAGCATCCTATAAAAACTAGCTTATCCTAACCTTTTAAGTGTGATTACATAAAAATTTCCAAGTTTAACCTAACCTATGTATGAATAAATAAAAATGTTGATTGACTATTAGACAATGCTTAAAAAAAGTGGCTAAACTTCGTGAGTTTGTGCTGTCCTCTCCCCCCTTTCCATTATCTTTACAAGGACTCTCATGGATGTTTATGGAGTATGAATAGCATTTAGACAAATAAATATCGCACGTTCAACATAAATGAAAGCATCAATTATATTTAAAACGGTATTGTATTTTCATTTATGTGCTTCTAATAACAAATCATGTGCATTTCAACCAATATCAGACCATATGAAAACGAAAAATATATTTTATCTGCTATTAACATTAGGCTCGGTACATAAAAATTCTTTCATTATAAATTTTACTTACGCCTTTATTTATACTATCGTAGATATAGTTTGAGCCCAATTCAAATGAACGCTCAAAAAAGAAAGCGCCCACAATAATCGTTGCTGCAAACGTAGATGTTCGTTTAAATAGCGCATTGTACACAATTGAAGAAATCCTAGCCATTTTCTTGCAGATCAAAGATAATGCTCACAAGACACAAAGTAATTCACCCAGCCACAGACCACATAACGTTGTTTTTTTTTAAGTTCAAGTATATTACAGTTTAAGTTTATAATAAAATATTTTACAATTTACAATAATTTTAATATCGATGTTGCAAAGTAATTATAAATAAGCTACCAATCAAAATATCTTATCTCCTTTAGCAGAACTTTAGGTTTATATCTTACAAATTTAAATTTACAATTTATTTAATGGTGGACGGTATTTAAACATTCGAATCGATACAAGACTGTTAGGTATTTTAGGACATTTGATTGAAATAAAGGTTAATAAGGAAAAAGTCAATGTGCATTTATTATATTTCAGGCAGTTATATATTAAATAGGTACAGTAATTCAATTATGTTATGTTGACCAATTTTATAGGAGTTGAGATGTTTGTAGCATTGTGCTGTTTTTTGTTTTATTTTGTTGTATCCAGTACATATAATTTCAGAAAACAAAGTGGATTTTGATATTTATTGAGTCAAGTAATTTATTTTGATATTTTGTTTCTTAAAATATATTAGTGATAATTTTATATTAATTTTATTAATAGTTGTTTAGTCTTTATATCACTATATTTTATTATTCTAATATAAATTTCATTATTGTTTACTTAATTAAATGTTTCTTATATTAATATATTATTATTTTATATAATTATCACATTTTTCAATCTACCGCCCTTTAGCATTAATTCATATTTTTTAAGGGTGGTATATTTTGATCTCTTATGTTTTTACGCGTGTTCTTTTTTTTTAGCTCACAAAATATTTCTCTAAAAGGTGGACGTGCGTCACCATCGCGGCTCTCACCTCTCATCACGACCTTTCCATACAACTTATCTTAATAAACCACATTTCTTTGACCTAATTGTATGTTTAAAGTGAACATCAAATCAAAACCACGTCAAGTTCACCATCACAACCCCAGGTAGGCCTACTTGGGTCACTGTCGTCGGTTCTTCAGCAGCAGATAGGATCTCACCATGTCTACTTACGCAAAAATTTAAATAATTCTCTCAATTAAATTTTAAAAATAGTAAATATAGAGAGTATTAATTGGAGACGAGAGAGTCCCATGTAGCTAGTGATTTAATTTAAAAATATTTAAGTTTATTTTTAAAAACGTGTGGGGCTTTATGTCTTTGAGTGGTTTTGGAAGGTACCTAGTTGTATATTTGGTAGCCATGAAATGAGAGCATGTTTTTTTTTCCGTACTGGGCTATAAGTGTGGATTCACACGTTCGCCAAAGAACAAGCGCAGAGCCGAAATGCGTCATGTGATGACCGCTTAAGCCAATCACAAGAAATCAGCGCGATCTGCGTACAAAGTTCTGCATTTGTAGAAATAATTTCAGCTTTGGCCGCGCTTCTCCTTGAAAATCGGCGTGGAAGAACCAATCAGCGCATGCGCCAACATTCAACCACGCGCCATCTGTTATGGAAAGTAAACAATGTCGACTCTAAAAACCGATGAATTAAAAGAAAGATTGAAAGAAAGACTAGTGAATATCTAGTGTTCACACATTGTTCTTCTTCAATGCATAAAGCTGCAAGCAGTGCTATTTTCCTTTTTCTTTCCATAATCAGTTTTACAGGTTATCAACACAAACAAAAATGGAGGCAATCAGCTGATTTTAAATCGTCATCTCAATGCATCATGGGTAAACAGACATTCTCAACTTTCCGCGAGTGCATGAACTGCTGCGTTTACTAGGCAGAGCGGATACTCGGTTCTGCTATATATTTTCGGCGAGCGTGTGAATCAACAGTAATTCAGTTTAGGTATAAGCCACCAGCATGTTTTGTGTGGTAATTGTGCTGGGTTTGGTTTGCTAAATTCTTTACTTTAATGTGTACAACTAATAAGGCTTTGAGTTTGTGAAGACCTAAAATTGGTAATACTATGTCACTTTCTGTGTGTAGGTTTTTGCTCGTGCATAAGTTTGGTAGATCAAATTAATATTTTCTTTATAGCTTTGTTTTGTGCAACTTAGAGTGGACTGAGAACACTGGCAGTCGCATTACCCCATATATGACTGAGATACTGAAAGTGATTATTTATTAGAGCATAATAAATAATGAGTTTAATTTATGAGGGCACGCCAGATAGTCTTTGCAACATACCTATTGCAAGAAGCGTTTTCTTTAAGACAGACTATATGTGTTTGCCAGCGTGAGTATTTGTCGATATATAAACTTAAGTATTTGAAAGACTTAGCTTCGTGTAAAGGTTTACCTGGTGCGTTAAGATGTATATCAAGATCATAGCGCATAGCAATAGTCAATAAAACATTTTTTTTAATACCAAAAATTCTAGAGGCTGGAAGGATGAAGTGTCAACGACTCCAACACTAAATTTTTATCTTTCAAGAATAATATCCCGGAACTTTGTAAAATATTTTACACAGTTGGCCCCTAGTTTTGAAACATCCAAGAAAACTCAGTAAAGAGTGAAATCGGAGGACAATATATTATAGCCCACAAGCAGTTATAGCACTGAGCTAGACTCGAAATGGTTAATTCGAACTGTGAGTTGGTGAGTTAAGGACAGTAATCTCTATACTGTGCATACGGTATAGACAAAGGCGTAACGCTCAAGATTGTCGTCTGCTTTATTATAATAGGATATATCTATTTCTTTCAATGTCCTTGTGCTAAAAAAATAAGTCTGGTGCATAAAACTGTTATTGTTTGAAAATGATTAAGAATTATATCACACTTGGGCTAGTAAAAATTTAAACATTAAAAGATATACAATAATTTGTATTTGTACAATATTACCTGTAAAACTGAAATATTCAGTTTCAGAATTAATATTATAGGCCTACATGTTATTCTAAATTCTAAAATCTATTCAAATATTTAGCTATCGCCTATGTTGTTTAAAATTCTGTAAAGTTAAAATAAATTCAAAATTCATAAACTGATTCTGGTAGGAAGCTCGTTCTGGAAGGATTTATTTCATACCAGAATAGTACTGTATAGTAGAATTTTTGTAGTATAAACGGCCTTCTAGAACATTAGTAGGAAGTGCTTTCATAAAGTCTTTTATCCTACCAAAAATATAATATACGATTGGATTCTGGTGTGAAATAAGGCCTTCCCAAACGGGCTTCATTCCAAAATTATGGTACAGATTAATCTACTTTTAAGTAAACTAATTTAAAGAAACAAGTCACTAATTTCGATCTTAGTTATGATGTTGAAATCTTTTATTGACACATTTATTTCATTTAACTATCACATACTTTGACGTACTCTCTCATGTATTCATACAAATTAGCGAACGATGTTAAAATATCACGTTGCAATGAGTGTGTGGGAGAGAAAACTACATCTGATAGTTTATTTCTCTCGTACACACTGATGCGCACAGATTAGGATGAAAATCTAAGCTTCGGATGTCCAGCCAATTTTAATATAGAGATTATGGTTACGGAATACCAACTTCTCGCTAGCAACTGAGTTTTCAATCTGGCAACATTAGATAACATATGGCGTTTTTAAAATTTAAAAAGTTGATTGTGACAAAAAGAGAGGGAATTATAGCTATTATAGTTGAGGTGATAGCGTGTTTATCTTTAGCTTCACAGAGATCCCGGGATAAATACTTGGAACATTTTACATATTATTTGAATAAAAAAATACTTGTCAACTCTATTATATTCTCAATATAGTTTTGTTTTTTTATCCCGCAACATATTTTAAATCTGTAAATCTGGTAAGTTTTAAAGGCTTCACTTTCATGATAATAACTAGCTGCCCTAGCTCTTTTTTTATATAAAGCATATTTTTATTTTATTTGATAAAACCTATTAATACGTTGTTTAAAATAATCACCTACGTAGTACACCAATTTTAAATTAATGTAACGAGTCTAATCTAGCTTTTTAGTTATTTTGATTAGTAGCGTGGTCGTTTAAATAACTTGTTAGTTATTTCAAATAACACATCGGGCATGTCTGCATGTATGCTCAACTATCAAGTATGTTCTTTTATGCAGACATAAAAATGAAACCACATTTTTTTTATTCACTTTCTGAGTCGAAAAGCTACTTTTAAAATTAGGTGGGAAAAAAATAGTTGGGTGCAATCAGAATTGAACCCATGACTTATAAGCTAGTCGAATGTCATGTTATCAACTTAGTTAAGATGACAGCTGTTTCAATTAGTTGTAGTTTAAGTCAATGTCTTTTGATTTAATACTATAAAGGCAGTCACCATAAGCTCAACTACCAAGTGCACTTTTTATACAGATTCAAAAATAAGAACCACATTTATTTTATTCACTTTCTAATTCAAAAGTTACTTTTTTCATTCAGATAAAATAAAAAATTGATGCAATTAGATGGAATCTGTGACTTCTAGACTAGCAGGAACTCATTACATTAATTGAGCTAAGATGACAATTGATTCAGTTAAGTCATCTTTCTGTACCTAAGTATATTTCTCTTTCACATAAACAAACCGTTTTATTTAGATTAGTTTTACTTAACGATTGCCTTGTGCATCTCAAGCAATTATATGTTTTTCTTTTGTTTATATACTTTGTACAATGGTGATTTTCTTCCAACAAGAAAATTAGGTCTTTGCAAGATTTCAAGCGAGTATCAAGTAATCCACTGGCAACTCGCTACTCACAGTTTCAAAACAAGGTGCCCTGCTCTCTATGAGATGTGACCACGAATACTAAATGTTAAAAACTGTTAAAGTGTAAATTATTGTAAAAAAAATATTTTTAGTCAGAGAGATGGATAATTTATTCATTAGTTCTTCAAGAAATATTTAATTTTGAACTATGAAATTAAACGGTTTTGTGTATTAACTCTACAAATAATATTTATAGATGTAAACTTTAATTTTATTTTGGTGAAAACTACTTCATTAACCCTGAAAGTTGGTGAGCTTCCCGTACATAACTTGCGATAACTTTCAGACCATTGTGAAGAAATATTCCAACGCTTTAACAGAGGAGCTAGGCAGGATCAATGTGATTACTCACGAAATTGTGCTGGAGACACAACACCCGTGCGCTCCAAACCATTATGCTACGCACCTCCTAGATTTAATATTTTTAAGGATCATATTGATAAGTTAGTGAGGCTATGCATCATTAGACCTTAGAGTAGCCCCCACGCTTCTGTGGCATTTCTTGTGTCCCGGGAAGGGAAGGATACGTGGATGGTAGTGGACCATAAGCTTAATCAAAACTTAAGATATGAATGTACCCCTCTGCCGATCAGTGAAATGGCGTTCCAATACCTGTGCTGGGCCAAAATGAACACTCTGGTTGATTTAAATATGGCCTATTACCAAATTCCTCTTTAGGAAAAATCTAAATCCTACACAGATTTTGTGACTCAACGTGGGCCCATGAAGTTTAGTTACCTTCCTTTCGGGCTTGCCTCTCTAAGTAAAACTCCTAAGTAGATTGATAGCCATAGTTTTTTCTGATATACAGTAAAAATATGTATTTTTTTATTTAGACAAACTGGTAGTGTATTCTAATAGCACGTGAAGCACGAAACTCAGTTAAGAGAAATTGATAATGTGGCTTTGTCGTGTGTATATAGGCATCCGTGACAGCTGGGTAAAATTGGTAGGTGGATTGCGCCATTAAGTTCCTTGTGATTCACCATCTCCCACATTCCCGAGAAAGACAAGGCCGTGGCTGATGGAATCTGTTGCATATTCAAGGAGAACACGCTGGAGGTGGTGTCCAGGCCGGCGCACGTCTTGGGGGTTATAAAGCTGATCCTAGATGTATTAACTGATAAAGCACAGACCCAGAGAAAGGATGTGGAGCTAGAGGGTATTATTGATGACATTGTAAGATAGATATAAGATAAAAGGAGACATTTTGCTTGTGAAGAGTGGCGAATACTATGATTGTAAAGTGTGTGGAGAACATGATTTTTGAATATTTTCACGAATCCTTGGTGGGTGGACATCTAGGGGTGGCCAAGATCATGTCCAAAATTAGGAGGACATTCGTTTGGAAGGGCATGTTTATTAAACTACACAATTGCTAATTAAAATTACAATAGATTACAAATAGTTTGATTAGACATTAAGCTTAATACTTGTGATTAAGATTTAATTTTGTATCATTATTGATAGGGCCTAAATATAGTGAAAATATAATAATCAAAATTCAGTTATATGCGGAAACGTAACGGGGGGTGTTGTGTATAATAAATAAACATTCTCTTAACTAGGCCTATAATAACAAACACGAGTTTAGTAACTATTCTATTTTCAGATATTATGAAGCCACTCCTCTGATGACGTCACCAAAGCGTCTTGTGCAACGTCTTTGTTAGTTCCGGTCTATATCTCGAGTGGCGAGCAATGTGCTCTTTGTTCTTTAATTGTTTATTATTCTTTCATAAATAAAACTAACAGGGGGAATAGGAATTGGTGATTTTAAACATATTAGGAAAGTAGACTTATTCAGGTTCACTACTGTCAGTGCATTCTTCTACTCAGTCCTCCTATGTGTAATATAAATAATCATAACTATATATTAGTGCCGGATTTATCTCACTTGAGGTTTTTAATAGCTAATAAATGTAAGACTTCAGGGCTGATTTTTCCGTGTTTAGTTTTTGGAGTTTCACGCAAACTTGCAATAAATGGATCTAAGGTGATGAGTTAGTTTATTAAGTCAGTATTTGTATCAATTCTGGAATTTTTTCTTGCAAATCTTTAGCTTCTTCGGAAAAGTGTCTAATCGGCAGAACACAATAATATCCCTTCCATGGAATAATATTTTCTGTAGACTTACGAGCGCTGGCTACAAAGTGTACTCTCTGAGGTATGGGTCCTTTGTCTCCCTAGTGTAAGCATCAAACCTTTCCACATTTATTTTTAAACTACAATTCAATTATTCTAACATGCCATTACATCTTTTGATTAGGTCTATATTAACCCCTGTACCCTAGCTGCAGATTTCTCCACAATTATAAAAAAATCCGAGCCGTATTAAAGTTTAAGCACATGGTGTGATGGCATAACAGACCTTACACTCTATCAATCAAAATATCAATGTGGACTTTAAAGAAAATTGCGTGCCATTAACAAATATCTTGGAAGATGAAAGTGCTGCGATTGGTCTCGCAATTCTCCTAATTTCTGTGATTATCACTTCTAGGCCTACTGATTCCTTGGCAAATATAAATTTGATGGTGCAACAATGTATGGTCAAAGATGCAGCAGTATTTTGCCAAAGTATGGTTTTAGATACCTCTGTATCTGAATAAATCTTCATAGGTACCATGTAAATGTTAATAACTTTCATAAGTAAAATACTCATAAGAAAAATTTTGTCGGTATCTATTTTGCTCTTCCCCATTTTATGAGTATGTTGAGAGAGTAATATATTTCAGGCAAAAGTAAACTTTGCTGTAATTATTTAACTTTACATAACCTTAATAATGTGTGGTCAATCAGCGATTGGAGTAGTATTTCGGCTGTTATTTCTGTAATGGCAATTCCAGGAGGATAATATAGGTGTTTAGCTTATTTAACCTTGTAATAAGGTGGGTATAATTTACAATTCAAGTATTTGGCCTGTTTATTTATGGGGTTGTACTGGGCGTGCTGTAAGATTGCCTTCCACTATTAAAGTAAATACTTGATCGGCAGATAGTAAAGTTGGTTGTTGATGTAAAAAGTTACGTGCTTTCTTGACTGTGGTACCTCTTATTGGAAATGCAATAAAGAGCTCTATAACTATGAAGTCCCTTTTCCCTACCTTCAATAGTTTTATTTCTACGGCCCTAAAAATTTCAACTTCACTGATTGAGTCTAGAAGGTTTTTTTACATTTATTGATCTAGCCTTAAGACCGCAGCCACTATAAAACTTTTTAGGTCTACCAGGACTGTTACTAGTACCATTATGTATTGACGTAACATTTCCTTGAAGCTAGGATAAATAATTATACAGGAATCGCTCTCTATGCCTTGCCAATATATCCCATTTATTATCATTTTTTATTTTAATAAAAACTTATAATTCTTGCTTTATTATTTAGAGCAGTTGTTATCCCTTGATGCGGCTTCGGGGGTAACGGGTTGATGTCACGACGACGCTGACATTGTGTTCAGACACGCATGGGTAGGGGTAGGAAAAAGTTTGGCGAGAGTGTTCCTGCAACGTTAGTCGCGTTGGAACAGAAGGTTGTCCCGGAAACATGAGTCGTGGTGGAACACGATGAAGTCCCGAGGTGGGGTGGTAAGGTGCTGGTCCCGGCAGTGTGAGTTTCTGTGAGAGGTAGGGTGACTGTCCCGGAAACGTGAGTCACGGTGGAAGAGAAGGATGTCCCGGCAACGTGAGTCGGGATGTAACATGAGTAAGTCCTGGCAACGTGAGTCGTGGTGGGAAGTAGGGTGATGGTGTGGAGAGAGAGGGCTTAAACAATATTGCTACTTAGTAACATAAGAAAATTTAATAGATCTTTAAAACAGGTGGGACACCCAGGTTGGGTAGTCACTCTCCGACTGGCCTCTGAACATATTATTAATATTGGTGGGGGAAAACAAATAGAATATTGGGAAAACGAAATAGGGTTTTTAGAGTTACGTGCGGAAACACTACTCCATGGGGGGGCTGAGTGAGAGCCTCCCAAAACACTATCTGATACTTCTTGCTTATCCGAGCAGGATTATGGGACGTCAACGGCACCCTCCAGGACCATTGACGTAATTCACAAGCCCCTGGATAGTAGGATTAGTGGCACTGGGAAGACTGTCGTAGAAGGACTGCGACAGCTTCCGGAAGGGGTCCTTGATGGTAGGCATATGCATGTCACGATGCAGAGTCTCTTTTTGAACGTACCTAGGTGCGTCCACAGAGATCCTCAGACACCCGCTCTGGAAAGCCTGTATCCTCCTCATATATGTGTCCACCAGGTGGCCCCAAGCAGGACACGCATAGTCGAGTATTGGTCTGAGAAACTGCTTGTACAGTGTCAGACCACTCCTTGTATACCGAACGCTACGCCTGTTAAGCTGTGGGCTTAGGATTCCCAGCCTTTGCCACGCTTTGTTAAGTTTCTCAGTGCAGTGCAGTCGCCAGGTAAATCTAGTGTCCAGCGTAAGTCCCAGGTACTTAACACGATTCACCCATCTGATCTTCTCTCCAAACAACCGGAGTGGGGCTGGTCTGTAGAACATTCTTTTCCATGTGAAGAGCACTGCTATGCTCACCTCCACGTTAATACTTGTCCTCCAGGTGGTCAACCACCTATTCAACTGTATCAGGTGCGTCTGGAGTAGCCACTCTACCAGCTGCCCTCGCCATGACTCCGATGCTAGAGCCGTGTCGTCCACAAACAGTGCCAACTTGGTGTCTGGGGATTTATAATTGTCGTTCACATACATACTGAAAAATACCGGGCCCACAAGGGAGCCCTGCGGCACTCCAGCCCGGATACTTCTGACCTGGGAAGTGGCGTTCCCAAAGGTAGGGGAGAAGGTGCGGGGGGATAGATAAGATTGTAAACCTTAACCATAGTATGATTTTGGTAGGAAGAACAGTGGAAGTTAGTTACTAAAGTCACCAAAACAATTTTAATAGATTCATACGACAGTCCATGTGATCTTCAGCTGTTACTTTTGATATATATTACCAATACCTATACAATAACACTAATAACATAGTAAAATTTGATCAACGTTGACCACAATAAAATATGATTTAATTTTATCTACTGTTCTTACAACGAAAATCAGAGTATAGGTAAAAGGGCAGGTTCAGGGAGAGGAGTTTGAAAATGAGACCGTCGTGGCCAAACATGGTCAAAGGCCTTTACCACGTCGAGAAAGACAGCACCCGTCACCCTGTTTATGTTGAAGTTCCTCGTGACCTGCTCCACGAGCCGGATGAGTTGGTGAGACGTAGCGTGTTCCGCCCGAAAGCCGAACTGCTCGTCCACTAAGATGCCCACCTCGCGAACATGTCAGGTCAGTTTCGTCAGTAGAAATCTCTCAAACAACTTGCCCAAACAGTCGAGCAAGCTGATCGGTCATTAAGACGAAGCTAAGGCCGGGTCCTCACCTGGTTTATGAAAGCAGAGGACGTTGGTGTGCTTCAATAGCTCAGGGAAGTAACTCAGGAGCAGAATGGTGTTGAATATCTCTACGAGGAAATTAATTGCCTCCAAGGGCAGCTTTCTGAGGACCACGATATTGATACCATCTCGTCCGGGGGCCTTGTTTAATCTCATAGCAGCTAACACCCGCGACATTTCTGTCACCTCCGTGGGTTCATGTTCATCCAAGGGTTTTTACGAGACCGTACCGATGGCCTGAGCCACGTGAGCAATGTGCACCGGGTCTGACGGGTCGTCAGTTGGTACAAATTGTGCTTCTAAGTGCTCAGCGAGAACATAGGCCTTCTCCTGGTTGGAGTTGGTCACCCCATTACGACCTACAATAGGTAGCTTTGGTGCGCGGACCCACATCAAGTTCCTCATCATTCACCACAGGGTCCTCTCCTGCACGCATAAGGTCTCAATCTTGTCATCCCAGACACTTTTCCGGTATTCTTGGACCATCTCGCAAACCACATGGGCTTTGAGGCTCCAGTTGGCCTTGTCTACCGGGTCAATCGAGATTTGCCAAGCCTTCCTCAGCTGATTTTTCTCCCGGACGTGCCGGAGGATAGAACCGGGAAAATAAGCCTGTAGCGCCCTCTTAGGACGGTGCCTCGGCGTCGAATCTTTGAGCGACCCTTTGATGGCAGAAGTTATGAACTCCACACGTGATCGATTTCAGCTGCTGTTTGAAATGTAGGGGTGGGTACCAACGTCTCTCTCAACACATTCGTGAACCTGACCCAAACAGTGCGCTTAAGGTCGGGTTTTTCGGAGGTATATGAAGGACACTACGCGTCCCAAGATCATAAGAACGGGGTTGTGATCCGAGTCTTGCTCAGCTAGAGAATTCAGTACCAACCGCCTTCTGATCCCTCTGAAAACAATAAAGTCGAGGACGTCTGGAAAATCAAGGGATTATGAGGGAAGTAGGTGTGGGTGGGGGCCGGAAGCCATTAAGCCGTGAAGATCTATGGCGTCGCGGAGCAAACCACCACGAGCGTACATAATCCAAGAGCCCCATAAAGGGTGCTTAGCGTTCAAGTCACCACCGATTATAACAGGCATGGTTCCTCGAAGAAGCACCTCCATATCAGCCCTTGTAGCCTGGTATAAGAGGCAGTAGGGGGGAAGTAGATGTAAATGAGTCACACTGGGCTGGTAGAGGTCACTAGTTAGATAGCCGTTGATTTCATGTGTTGGAGGGGAGGAAGAGAGATTAATTGATGGTCAAGTCTCCTTCGGACCAGGATCACCGTCCCACCCCTTCACACATCTCCCGCTCGGTCGTTCCGATGGCAGATTGTTTAGTGTGAATATACCTACTGAGCCAGCTGTGCTCTATTTTGTTTGTAGCTAATTATACTTATTAGCAGTAGGTGGCAGCACCACCTTGACGACCCTTCTCTTACTGGCTCTGGGCTCGCCGTACTCCCGCATTTTTGTAAAACGGTAAAATCAGTGTCCAAGCGTCTCTCTGTCTCGAGGTAAAAACCCCTAAAAACTCCTCTCGCGTGTGAAATAGTTATTGTATTTAAGTGCTCAAGACTCAAGATTGGGGCGCCCCATATATCATCGCATCACTCCAGGTACTCTGTCACCATTCACAAAGGTAGGCTCATAGTTAATTAATTGTTTGTTTTATACTAAGGCGTGTGCTAAATTCTCGTCTGTTAACACCGTACAGAACATTTGGATCTCCGGGGCCGGATCTATTTCTTTAAAATTAAATTAATGAACTCTCGCTATGGAACAATACAGTTTATCAAGAGGACAAATAACTCTGCTCTTAAAGTGATTAATATCTACAAAGTGTTTTAATTGTGTTAAATTCTTTTTGCGAGCCTACCCAGATTAGTTTGTATTTAAGCACAACTCTCCCCTTTGTACCCGGACTTTAGGTTCAGTTTCACTTGCCATGTTAATAAGGTTCACAATCGCTTATTTTTGTTGTATTTCTCTCACGATATTGTAGGGTGGTCTCTTGATTTTGTTGTTTATTGTATCTCGTTTAATTAGTTCAAGTGTATTTTCGTTATTGTACTAATATTAGTCAACATGAGGTTCGTAACTTTCACACGGCAATGCGACCTTATAAAGAAACGCCTCGTTAAGATTAGGGAGTTTGTAATGCAGGCAAATTCCATTGTAGACAAAGGGGAAGTATTGTCCGAGTATCATATTCGAAAACTAGCTTTGTTTGAAAAGGAAGTCGAGTCCAAACATAATGAGTTTGAAGGGTTGCTTTCCAAGATTGTTTCGGAAGAAGTTGAAGATTACAATGACGATATTGTAATTCAAAATCAAGACGAAATATTTGAATTGCATACGTTTTTAAGTTGTAATATAACATTGTTACTTCCCACTCCTGAACCTCAACTGGACGATTCAAGTCACTCCACGCCTAGTTCCAACTTCCTCTATACGCTTACCAAAAATTGAACTTCCTACCTTCTCAGGTGACCCATCACAGTGGATGAGTTATCATAATTTGTTCAACACAACTATTCACCAAAATTCAAGCATAACACCTGTTGAAAAAATGTCATATCTGATGTCAACTCTAAGCTCAGAAGCGCGTAATTTAATTAAGAGTCTTCCCCTTTCCGCGCCAGCTATCAGATAGCCTACGATTTATTGTGTAGTCGCTATCACAACAAAAGAAAAATAACTTCTCTTCACATGAATAAAATTATTGATTTGCCTCATGTCGCTAGTGGGCCCCTCAAGAGCCTACGTAACATGCTCAGTAGCTACGATGAAAACAGTCAATCTCTCCACGCTCTTGAACAAGGCACATCTCTCGAAGGTCCTCTATTGTTTTCATTGTTTTTGCGCAAACTCGACGGCGACACTCGACACAGGTTCGAAACCAGCCGCGGTACAAATGTAAGTTTACCGACGGTAGATGAACTTATTAAGTTTTTACATCTTGAAGCGTCACACCTTGAGTCAGCCAACAATGGGAATACTACCCAAAAGCACCCGCACACTTCTCATACACCACAAGTTCCTTACTCATTGTCAAGGATGCCAGGTGGCATCAAACCCACGTCCTATCATAATCACAAGGTCACACTATTATCCACCTCTCACCCTAATTGTGTTGTTTGTAAAGCTGACACTCATTCAATTTATCGCTGTCCAGATTTCCAAGTCAAAACTCCTCAAGAAAGATTTAATTTTGTAAAAGCTAATGGAATATGTTATAATTGTCTTGGTCACTCTCACACACTGAACAATTGTGAATCATCACGTTCATGTAACAAATGTAATAAAAGACATCACACTTCACTACATTTTGACCCAGACCCGTCTAAGGTCACTCAAGGTCACTCTACTCGTCTACCACACAACACCCAGAGTTCTGCACGTCAACAAGCATCAGCCAACGTATCAACCACAAATACTCAATTTGTGGGTTTGTCACACGTACATAACACCGTGCTTTTAGCAACAACTCTTGTTAATCTCTCAACAGCTGATGGTGTCTCCCTTGTTGTTCGTGGAATATTGGATTCTGCCGCTCAAAGTAGTTTCATCACGGAACAATGTGCTCAATTGCTCCAGGTTAAACGCACTCGCGCCTCAAGATCAATCAATGGAATTTCCCAAGCTCTGGTAAATACTAAAGGCCTAACCTATCTTAATATTTCTTCTCTGAATGGAAATATAATATCCCGAGAGCATCCCATATTAATATTGGATAAGATAACTTCAGATCTTCCTCGTGCAGCCCTTTCACCTGACATAAAAAGGAAGATGGCCTCCTTTGTCCTAGCTGACCCCACATTTGACACCCCTGCACCCATAGATATCCTCTTAGGTGCAGACTTGTTTGCACAAATTATGACTGGTGAACAATATATTCTCGGAAAGGACCTGCCCATTGCCTTTGGTACTGTTTTTGGTGTAGTTCTTATGGGACCCACCCCCTGCTCTGCACCCAGTGTACCTCCAGCACATTTTAATGGTGTCACCACTATGCTCTCTACCAATGATATCGACCTTCACTCCTCCTTGCAAAACTTCTGGAAACTTGAAGAACCTCCACATAGCGTGGGCCTCTCTAAAGAAGAACAATTATGTGAAGATCATTTTGTCTCTACGCACACTCGAGATGATACCGGTCGATATGTAGTACGATTACCATTCAAGGAATCTCACCCTCCTCTCGCTGACTCTTCAAATAATGCAAGAAATAGATTTAATGTTTTAGAACGACGATTTGCTACTCAACCTCAATTCAGACAAATGTATGTAGACTTCATGGAGGATTATCTTACAGCTGGTCATATGACTGAATGCAAATCACATCCAACTATGAACTCGCCACACTACTTCTTGCCCCACCATGGAGTCATGAAATCAACCTCATCCACAACTAAGCTACGGGTCGTTTTCGATGCCAGCGCCCGCACCTCCAACTCAGTTTCGTTAAATCAGGTTTTATTACCTGGGCCTAAACTTCAAAATGATATTTGTGATGTGATCACTCACTTCCGTCGCCACCCCATAGTCTTCTCATGCGATATTAGACAAATGTACCGACAGATCTTGATACACCCTGATGATCAAACGTACCAATTGATTTACTGGCGTGACAGTCCCGCAGTACCTCTTAGTGTCTACCAACTTAGCACTGTCACTTATGGAATTACCTCGTCCCCATATCTTGCACTAAGAACCCTCCGCCAGTTAGTGAAGGATGAAGGACACAACTACCCACGTGCATCCAAAGTATTGCAAACACAAATTTTTGTAGATGATGCAGTTTGTGGAGAAGACACCATAGAAGATGCGCTACTTCTCCAAGATGAACTCACCAAGCTGTTAAAATTAGGAGGCTTTGAATTACGAAAATGGTCAAGTAATACGTCTCAACTTCTTGATTCAGTGCCACAGGACCATAGAGAAACCCCTCTCTATTTTCGGACACCAGAACAACCATTGTTCAGCATTCTCGGGCTCCAGTGGACACCTGACTCTGACAATTTCTCCTATCGCATGCGAGTGGCAGGAGACGCTCACAAGCCTACAAAGCGTATCGTTCTTTCAATTGTGGCTCAAATCTATGACCCTTGCGGTTGGTTAACTCCTGTCGTGTTCTGGGCAAAGTCTTTCATCCAGCTGTTATGGACATTAGGCCTACAGTGGGATGAACCATTACCTGCTGAAATTGCTAAAAACTGGGAAAGATTTTTGAATAATATTCCCGTGTTGGAAGCCATTAGCATACCACGCTATGTCTATCTCGCTTCTGCTTCCAACGTTCAACTCCATGGGTTTTGTGATGCCAGTGAGGCAGGGTATGGGTGTTGCCTCTACCTCAGATGTCTTGACCCCGACAACAACGTGACCGTTAGTCTTCTCATCGCCAAATCACGTGTATCTCCCCTCAAAAGAATTTCCATACCTCGCTTGGAACTCTGCGCCGCTCACTTACTTGCCAAACTTATGTACTATTGTACTGACCTCTTATCACCACATTGTAAAATTGACTCAAGAACTGCTTGGTCAGATTCTATGATTGTCCTCTCGTGGATTCATACACCACCATATCGGCTCAAAGTGTATGTGGCTAATCGTATCGCCCAAATCCAAGAATGGCTACCGCCTCACACTTGGATGCATGTCGCTTCTTCCCACAACCCAGCGGACTGTGCCTCTCGAGGTTTATCCCCTACAGATATTAACGATCATCCCCTGTGGTGGTCTGGTCCTCCGTGGCTCTCTCTTCCACCTGAACAGTGGCCTCTTTCTCGTTTCACTCCTGTGGCCGAAGCGGCATTGCCCGATGTCAAACCCTCACCATTAAATGTTCTCATTGTGAATCCATTTACTGACTCGATTCAAACATTACTGCTAAAATACTCGTCGTGGACGAAACTCGTCAACATAATGGCTTTTGTACTTCGCTTCCTTAAACACTGCAGATCAAAAGATCGCCAAACAGGACCCCTCAGCCCTCAAGAGCTCAATGAAGCTATTCAACGCATCTGCCGAGTTATCCAATCTGAAACCTTCACCGCCGACATAGAGCTCATTAAGGCTAAGAAACCATGCAGCACCAAACTTCAACGCTTATCCCCGTTCCTGGACAGCCAAGGAATACTGAGGGTAGGCGGACGACTCAGTCACTCAAATTTGGCTCATGAAGCTAAACACCCTCTCGTGTTACCAAAATCCCATCACATTGTCAACCTGATCATTGATCACCATCACCTCAAACATCTCCATGCTGGACCTCAATTGCTGCAGTCTATTTTGTCCCAACAATTCTGGATCTTCTCTGCTCGCAGCACAATTAGACTTCGAATTTTCAAATGTATTCGTTGCTTTCGCCACAAACCAAAGCTCATAACTCCAATGATGGGCGATCTACCTGAACCTCGAGTTACTCCCTCACGCCCATTTCTCAAATCTGGAATGGATTATGGAGGTCCATTCTCAGTGAAGTTACACACTCTCAGACGCCTCCAGCCAATTAAAGTCTATCTCTGCTTGTTTGTCTGCTTCTCAACTAAAGCAGTTCACCTCGAAGTCGTCACAGACCTTACATCGGATGCATTCATCGCTGCCCTCACCCGCTTTGTCTCAAGAAGAGGGCTTTGTTCCGACCTATATTCGGACTGTGGGACAAACTTCATAGGTGCCTCTCACCAGTTGAAGAAAACCATTAACGATTATCTAGCTCGAGACCCCACACAACAACTTCAACAGTTTGCATCACAAAATTACATCAAATTTCACTTCCAACCTCCAGCTGCACCCCATCAGGGAGGGCTTTGGGAATCTGCTATAAAAAGCGCCAAATACCACCTCTCAAGAGTAATTGGAGATCAGTTATTGACCTTAGAAGAATTCATAACGTTGACGACTAAAGTGGAAGCTATGTTGAACTCTAGACCGCTAGTCCCTCTATCCACTGACCCATGCGAACTAAATGCTCTAACTCCAGGACACTTCTTGATCGGCTCTCCTCTCGTTGCCGTACCTGAAATAGATGTGTCTGACATACCATGTAACCGATTGAAAAGGTGGAATTTAGTAACATCACTTTCTCAACACTTCTGGAAAAGATGGCATAAGGAGTATTTACACACTCTTCAGCAACGCTCAAAATGGACAACGCAGAAAGCTAATCTGCAAGTAAGGGATCTCGTCCTCATTCATGACCCCAACACACCACCGCTGTCTTGGCGTCTAGGACGCATAACTTCGACCTCACCGGGAAAAGATGGCATTGTACGAGCTGTACATCTGCGCACTCAAAAGGGAACACTGTCTAGGCCTGTCGTCAAAGTGTTTCCCCTCACACTCAACTAGGGTTGTGTATTGTAATTATATTGTGCCTTTTTTTGTTATCTCCTCTTTTTGCCTTTTTTTTGTCTCTTCAATTGTTGGATCCTGTATTTTTGTTTCTTTCTTGATTGTTGTATCTTTCGTTCTTCTCATTCATTGAACTAGTAGTTCAAGGGGGGCGGTATGTTTAGTGTGAATATACCTACTGAGCCAGCTGAGCTCTATTTTGTTTGTAGCTAATTATACTTATTAGCAGTAGGTGGCAGCACCACCTTGACGACCCTTCTCTTACTGGCTCGCCGTACTGCCGCGTTTTTGTATAACGGTAAAATCATTGTCCAAGCGTCTCTCTGTCTTGAGGTAGAAACCCCTAAAAAATCCTCTCGCGTGTGAAATAGTTATTGTATATAAGTGCTCAAGACTCAAGATTGGGGCGCCCCATATATCATCGCATCACTCCAGGTACTCTGTCACCATTCACAAAGGTAGGCTCATAGTTAATTAATTGTTTGTTTTATACTAAAGCATGTGCTAAATTCTCGTCTGTTAACACCATACAGAACACAGATGAACTCTGCTAACGAGAACCTCTTTGCGGAGCGCAAGTGGGTTTCTCCCAACAGCATTACGTCGATACGATGCTTTGCCAGGAAACTTCCAAGCTCAACCTTCTTCCTCGTGACTCCGTTAGCATACCAGAGTGCGACCGTGAGCTCCTTCAGCCCGAGTGGTCTTTTATTTGGGTGTACCGTCTTGAGAGACTAGGTAGAAGATGATGTGCTTAATGATCAGGTGGCCACAGCTACGCCTCGGAAATTCCTGGACCATCCTAAAGAGACTCGATGAAAAGTCCCATGTATCCAGTCCCGGAATTCCCTTGATTAGCATAATGCAATTTTTGAGCTTTTCACTGTCACTTAGTGGGGTAAATGTGGGAAGCGGGTTGGGTGTGGGAGTGGCAGGTGCGAAAGGAGTAGGAGTGCGGAGTGGTAGGAAAGGGTTGTAAGGGTGCAAAGGGCTGGGGATAGAGGTGCAGGGTACAGGTGAGGGGGAAATGAGGGTCGGGATTGGGAGAGGAGCGGTCTTTGACGGGTCCTCGAATAAGAGGGAAGAACCAGATGCCACTGGTTCTGGTAATGTGGCTTTGGCAGTTGACTCGGCCTGAAATGAAGGGGTTGGTCTCCCTGACAGCACACTGGTGAAAGATTACACGAGTGGCTTTGATGTTGGAGCTGGAGTCACGGACACCTTCCGTACCGCAACGTGCCCCGGTGGCTTCTGGCCTTCGCTTAGACCATCCGTCCTCCCTTATTGACCCTTGACCCTTGGAGGCCCACACAATCCCTGTCACCCGCAAGGTCTTGTACGTGGGACAGCCCCGCCATGCCAGGGCTCCTGAGCAGGGCAGGCACTTCGGGGAGATCTTCTCTCCTCCGGGCTACCACCGCTCTCGTAGTCACTACCACAGAACCAAAACCTAGGGTCAGCATGGCAATCCCTCCACACATGCCCAAACCGGAAACAGTTTTTGCACTGAACCAGGCCACCGGGAGACTTTCACTTTTCCATCTAGACGCGAAGCCCACACAGGACTGATATGGAGTACAGCTGACGCTCACGGCGGATCCCACGACGCTAACCGCTAACTTCTTCCTTCTCGGGGCCGGTCGTTTCCCGTGCCTGTGATTCCTCAACGCCTCATCCGGTAGTATTCTCCCGACCCCAACGCCGTCTCCTTTCTTCATCTTTACCGTGGGTTTCATCGCAGGACGAAAATTAGAACACGCTCTGAACGCTCAAAAGCCAGGAACACATAAGGAAGGCAGAACGACACCTTGCACTTCCATATGGCCTCTGTCACATCACATCATATCATATCACATTAGCATGTTCTTATGAAACCTGAAGGAGAACAAGAAAGCAAATTTGAACATGTACCGACCAATTGGTCCTATCATGTGATTTCGGATCCTAAAACAGACGGATTGTCGCATTTCGCGAAGTTTCTGAAACACATAAAACATATTATTGATATTGGTAGGGGAAAACAGGAAGTATATTGGGAAAGCGTATAAGAATATTTAGAATTACGTGCGGAGACACTACTCTGGGGGACTGGGTGAGAGCCTCCCAAGCCACTATTAACACTTCTCGCTTATCCTGAGCAGGGCTTTGGAAAGTCGATGACACACTCCAGGGTCGATGACGTAGTTACCAAGGCCCTGGATAAGAGGATTGGTGGCACCGGGAAGTCTGGCGTAGAAGGACTGCGCCAGCTTCCGGAAGGGGCCTCTGTCCGAGGAAACACCATATTAAGTACCCTCATCACGGACGGCTTAAAGAACATGAAGTGTGGAGTGGTCCAGGCAGTAAAGAGGGTGGTTGGCGTGGCCTGTGCAAGTGCGGAGGAAAGATACAAGAGTCGACTAAACAGTGAGGCACAAAAGAGTTTCAGAAAACTATACGTGGCCCAATTCTTGAAAAATAAAAGCTAGCATGGCTTTAAATCTCGAATTCTTTGAGTTTTCCACCCAGATGTCAAATACGGATTTTAGATAAATTGGCAGAGTCATTCTGTAAATAATAAAAAAAATTGACTGTGTGAAATCTCGCAAAAACATTTTTATGTTTTGAATAGAGAAAGGGACTTACCTTTAAATTGTATATAGTACCCACCCTGTTTAAAATTGTATAAGTGTTGTAGTAACATTTGTAATTCTTGTGATATTATTGGTTAAGCTACACCAATCCCATGTAATTGTAAGCCGACACTCACGCCATCTTTGTCGTGCCCAGCGTTTCTCTTTTGTCTCAGACAGTTCTCTTTGTGTGAGTCGTGTGAGCACGTGTGTTGTAGGCTATAATATTAATAGCCATTGTAACATCACCTTGTATTCTATTTCATTTAAATATATTACTCAGCAGGGTATGGCACCAGGACACGTTGTCCTGTGTACTGATTAAACTAAGTGTTTAACTAACGAGTGAAGCACGGAAATAAATATTGACTTTGTTAAATTTGAAAGGACATTGTGCGTTATCGACACATAAATGGCGGAGAGAGTCTACGTGAGTGTGATCAATAAGTTTGACGGGTGAAATTACCAACAGTGGAAATTTTAAATTACGTGCGCACTCAAAGGTAAAGGCATTTATGACATTTTAAGTGGAGTCGAAGATAAACCAACGGTAGCAAAAGATCTTTCAGGGTTGTTGAAAAATGACGAGATTGCTATGTTTACAATTTCGGTGGCAATGGACTTATCTCAAATCACATTCATTGAAAATAGCTCAACCTCAAAAGAGATCTAAGACAAGCTAGACTCTGTTCTTCAGCAAAAGTTTGAATTCAATAAAATGCTCATACTTGACCTATTTCATCAATTAAAGATGGATCCCAATGGTTCAATACATCGCGAGGGTAGAAAATCTCGCCCGGCAAATAAAGGAAGCTGGAGAGACAATGAGCCGGGCCATCACTATCACAAATATTCTCGGAACTCTACCATCTAAACACAGAAATTTCCGTCAAGCCTGGTTATAGATGGAGGAAGAAAAACAAGCTGTCGAGAACTTGACCGCTTGACTTTTAAATGAAGAAGCAAGCAGAACAGTGACAGAGTCATCTAAAAATACGTTTTTTATGTCATCCCAATTCAGAAGTGATAATCTAGCATTCAATGGCTTTCAAAAGAAGAACGGCGAAACATAGAACCAAAAAATGTTCAAGTCTTCCAAAATTTGCAATAGGTGTTGCGTTGGAGGCTATCTTGCTCAAAATTGTCGAACAAACATGGACAAGAGAAGTGAAACTACAAATACGCATAATGACAACAGTCCTTCAAAAAATAAATAAAACCAGAAGGCTTTCATCACTGAACAACAGAATATGTTACTAAACCTAAAAAAAAGTGAGAGACAACGTTTGGACTATGGACAGTGGTGCATCGGCACACATGACCCGCATGCATGAATTTCTTTGGGAATTTCAAGAGTCAACGGATGGTAATGAAGTTGTTCTAGGAATCAACTAAAGTCTGTCCATTAAAAGAAAGGGCACTGTGAAAATACGCAAGTGAATTAGTGGTAAGTGGTATGTTTCAACAATAACAAATGTCCTTTACATTCCGGACTTAAGAACAAATCTTTTTTCGGAAGGCGCAATCGCTAGTAAAGGCATGAAAATCTTAAAAGAGAAATATTATGCGGAAGTGTTCGAAAATGACGTGCTCGTAGATTTTGCGACGCGTGACTCTAATAACTTATAACAAATGTTTTTTCACACAATAATTGCACCTGAAGTGAATTTAACAGCTTATAATTATATAAAATTATGGTACCAAAGGCTTGGAAATGTGAGTGTACAATATTTGTGCGAGCTAGTGACAAAAAACCTTGTGAACGGTGTAAATGTAACAAGGGACGAACATATTTTCTGTGAAAGTTGCCAATATGGAAAGCAACACAAGTTAAAATTTATGACTGAGGAGCGTAAAAAGACAATTACTGAAGAGTATGTGCATAGTGATCTCTGTGGTCCAATGTCCATCCCGTCTGTTCAGTGATGTTTATACTTTGTGTCATTCAAGGATAACTGCTCAAGATGACGTTATGTGTCATTTGTAAAGCATAAGTGTGACACACTCGATAAGTTTAAAGAATACGTGAACCTATGCCAAAATAACTTGCAAATTAACTACTGCGTGTAATATGTCTAAACATTTGCTTGTATTAGTTGTTAAGATTGTTGTTAATTAAACTTAATGTTGACTTGCATATTCTCTTACTCTTTGACACTTAATGACTCTTCCTATTATCTTGTTTTGTAACCTTGATACGAAACTTGTGTCGATGAGTGTAAATGTTGCTTCATTATAAACAATTAAAACATTAGTATTTACACAGCACAGACAACATTGAATTTAAAAAATCTAGTCCATATCATTACGGGTATGCGGTGCATAACTAGCATACCAAGAGAATACGCTACCGGTTTGAGTTGATGGTGATAGTGTGGTCTATGAACTGACTTAGACAATTTCTAATAGAAATCACTTTTACTCTTGTTATAGACTGTCAAGCGATGATATATATGAACAACAAACGCAAAACCAACCCTCAAATTTCCCGTTGCTATAATTTAACTCAAGAATACACATTTGAGGTTAAGTATAGACCTTGAGAAAAGACGTTACATGTTGATTCTCTAAGTAGGGCACATACAGAGGATGATAACGATATAATGGATTAAATTATTGTTGACAGATGTGAGGTCTTCTTACCTAATATTAATGATTCAGCTCAGTGACTGTGAATTAAAGGAAATCATGCAGATTCTCAAAATTGACGGTTTAGAGGGGATTCGGCTAGAACAAAGTAAGATGAAAGACTAAGAACCTATTGAGGGCAAATTGTGCAAAAGAAAACCACGAGGTGATAAAATAAAAATGGTTTATATCATTCCAAGAAGCATGCGAAAAGTATTATTATGAAGTGTCATAATCTACCTAAACACTTTTCTCTGGATCGCACAAGGAGAATTATAGGTTTCCTAAAATGAAGAGTTATGTAAAACATTACATAGAGTATTTTCAAGTGTCTTATTAGTAACAGAGTTCCGGGTGGACGGAAGATGGGTTTATTCAATCCAAATTATTCATTTAAATTACTTAGGACCATTTCCGTGAAGCTCCAGAGGAAATTCAGAATTATTGGTTACACTCGACAATCTAACTAGGTTTCTGAGTATTTATTCAATTAAGGATACATCAACCAATAGTGTGCTGAAGAATTTTGAAGAGTTCATCGATGATTACGGACTTCCAGAGAAAATAATAACGAACAAAGGAACATGCTTTACGTCCCATACGTTTTCTGAGTTTTGAGAGTCACGTGACATAAATCATATCCTTAATTCTTCACGACACCCCCAAACAAATTGTCAAGTGGAATGTGTCAACCAAAGTTACCAAGCCATTACCCCCACTATCTCCTTTAGAATTCAACGACAGAATCGGAAAGATTGGACAAAGAGTTTAAGAAGATAAAGCGAGACTTATATTCTTCTGTAAACAAGACCACTGGAAAGACACCATCTGAAATACTAAGTGGTTACTGTCCAAGATACAATTATGGAAGACTTATGAAACTTACGGATGTGATTTACAACCATCCATGGTAACCGTAAAATCTAATACAAGAAAAAGCACGTAGAAAAATCCTATCCGAACAAGTACACCAAAATACTTACTTCATCAAACGAAGATTCACAGGTGTGAAGTTTATGGCCGGGGATTTTGTAGTAATAAAATGAGCACCCATAGACTAGGTTGGTGGCACTGCCAGATCCTGGACGCCTTGTGAGGTGTGTTGTGAACCCCTCACCACTAACGTTCGATACGACATCAAACGTGGACGCAATTTCAAGAGTAACTTAATAAACCTTTGCGAAAATATCATTAAAAAGTGAACATGATCATGTCTAATAATGTGTAACCCTGACATTATAAAAGTGCCTATAACATTATGCTTAAGAACCTCTTTTGGCTTTGTCCTTTCTCTTTATTTTCCTATGGTATCGATTTTATTCCGAAGCTGTATGCTATTGCAGGACAAATGGCTAAATTATTTGGAAAAGGCAAATCTAAAATTCTGTTCCTTGACATCATGTGTTATAGGACGAAGCTTTTAAAATTATATAAACATCTAACCACAGATCCAATTTCAATACGGAAATCTATAAAAGTAGCTAGTGATTAACAGAACTGTCAACTGCCTGTAGGCCCGCTTTGATGGCCACATGTTATAATGCGTAGCTCTTGCAATAGCTTATATTGCCAATGACGAGGAGATCGTAATTTGAACCCCGGTTGGTTTTTGAGAGTGTTTTTACCTAAATTGTTTTCTACTCTCCCTCCACACAAGTATGGCTACACTTAATCGTAATTCAACCTTCATTCTTAACACATTAGCGTTATTAGTACGTATGCTTATATTCCGAAAGGGTGATCTTGCACTGCTAAATAAAATAAAAATGGCTCTATTTAATAACTTGTAATTAAATCAATTTTACATTGCCTATTGTGTCACTGTTTTTCCTTGCCTATTTGGGTGCTTTGGTCCCATAATTTTAATGCCAATTTTCCTTCCTATTTTAAACATGTTTGGTTCCTAAGTCTCCACTCCCGACGCATAAGACATAAGATAACGTATTATAATACTATATTTTCACTATTGTTGCATTGTTTATATACTTTTTAATATTTAATTTGAAGCCAGTATGACAAGTGAAACTCTTACATTCATGAAGTAAATTGTAATATTTATATAAAAAAATATGTACAAAATCATACGCAAATTATAAATAGAATATTTCTCAAGCTCTAAAAATGACTATCACAAGTAAAAAGAGAGAGTATGGATAAAAAAATATAAAAAGGAACAACGTAAATCACTCGGCACTCTACAGCTTGCACTTTTCTTGAATGAGTGATTAGTTTGGTAATCAGACACCATCTCTGTAGGGCCGACATAATGTGTCTTGCTAGTCAGTGTTGTTTTTACAATTGGTTGAGCCAGAGTAAGAAATTTCACGAAACAAACATTTCATCCCAATTTTTGTAATGATCAATGCTGTCACACTCATAAGATTAACAAGCATAGTTAGACACATAAACCAAATTATTGTAATTCTAAATAACGACATTATGTAGTACAAAATGTTATAAATTATAGGGGCATTAAAAGAAGAGTATTTATATACAATTAAATATTATGTAATTTTATCACTTTTACACTTCATGTACATTAAAAATTATTTGTTTTTAACATTTTATTATTAATATTTCATTCTGTATACCTCATATAAAAATGTAGCTATATTAAATTACAGCCCCAAACATTCATTACTTTGCCTTAAGAATGGTATTTAAAAACCATAAAATAATGAGTTTGACACTTCATAGCTTATGACCTGTAATGATTTGAACTCATTATATATTTAAATCTTATAATTATTACGCACTTTTTAAAATAGTTCAATACAAATTTGATAGTCGAATACATTTCTTAAGATAGAGGCCAACATTATGTATGTACGCCAACGATTCTCAGAAAACAAACTAAAACTTATTTTATATTATAGAATGAAACAAATAAATGCTAGGGTTGCCTAGACTGAGTTAAGTTTTAAAATAAAAATGGTGTCAATTACTATACACTAAATGTTATTTATTCAGTGTACTTCTGTCATTTACATAACATTTACAGATATAAAATTTAAATTTCAGTGAGATATTATCTAAATTATTAACTTAAATCCTCTAGTTTGTTGTTACGTTTGGACTTCAGGTCTTGCCATATATATTTTCGTGTTGCTTATAAACTTATTTGTTGGTTTGTGCATTGATTTGGTTATGTAAACTAGTTTGGTATGAACATTAAATTTGTCCTTCCGAAATATTATGTAACATTAACTCTAATACGATGCTTGTTTATGAAACCACTAAGATGAGTAATGTGTTCCTACATATATTTTCATTAATTTTTTTCAACTAATTTCTTTTGAAGTGGTGGTGCTCTCTTGGTGAGAAGCATGGGAGCAAAGGATTCCAAACCTTGTTGTATTACTTACGAAGAAGCTGTCAAACGAGGTAAAATATCTTTTAACCAACATCTTAATAAGAATGTACCATCAGATTTAAGTGTCGAGCTCTTTTTTCAACAAACGGGCTGAGGAGTGAGTTAGGGATGTGTCAATACTAATGGAACAGTTAATTGGAACATATTCTCGCTGTGGAACGTTTTGGAACAGGTACAGCTTGTAATTGGTTGCCAATACCGATACTGGTCAAACTAGGGGATCGGTAAGGAACTTTCCTTCTCAATCCCTAGCATGCAGCCTCACCCACCGGTGTTAATTAACCATATTGGACGGTACTGATGCCAATGCTCCTCATTTCCACTTCGAGTGTCAGAATCGCCATTTATATGTTTTCTCTACCAATTTCACTCTTGCCACAGTGGTATCACTTTGGATTTTCTCTTCTCTTTTTCTGTGTAAACCTCGGCTGTAATAAGTACAGGCGTGTTCCATTTGTTAGACTAAAGATGAAAAATTACAATAATATGCTTTATTTTCTTTCCAGGAAAATTCAAATTTTATTTTAAAATGGGTTTTTACTCCAAATATAGGCCTAGTTATTATATAATATATTTAGTCTGCTATGAGAAGTTGGAATATTCTTTCTCTTGTTTTGAACTCGGTTGGCAGCAACGAGATATAGGCCTATGATGGTCTAGGATATTTAAGAGCGGATTTGGCATTTCCTGCTAACCATTTTTTTCAGCTCAAAATTGCCATGGGCTCAATGTTTTGATGTTTTGCTAACTTTTTTGTCTAACAATTTATTTCTACCAACAACTTTATCAACCCAAAGTTGCCCTTTTTCACAAAAATAGGCTTATTTCAATTTTTTCTAAGATGTTTTTCCTTATTTTTTTTACCTGAGCTTGTGGGCAATTAAAAGAGCTTTGTGTGGATTTTTTATTTCTTTCTCATAAACAGGAAAACTAGAAAAAATATGTTTCTTAATAACCCAATTTTACATTTTTGTGGGGTAGTAAGAAACTCCCCCCCATCCCCCCCAGATATATTTATCTGTTTTAAAATGCCCAGAAAGTACGAGAAGAAAGGCATTAGGGTCACCTATGACCCTGCACGTATGGCAGAAGCAGCAGCTGCTGTTCAAAGGGGCTTAACACTACACATAACAGCAAAATGCTATGAAGTGCCATTTGGGATGCTTTGTAAACATTATAAAAAAGCAACTGATGCTAAAGTGGGAGGAGGCCGAGAGCTTGAACAACTTAGTTACAAAGATGAGTAGGACCTTGCTCAGTACCTGAAAGTGTGTGCGTTGCATGGTGAGGGTCTGACACGGAAAGAAACCATACAACTGGTGACAGAGTTTGTTTGTCAGGAGAAAATAGAAACAAGATGGAAGAATGGAAAAGGCCCTGGTGAGACTGGTTTCGTGGATTTCTCGCTCGCCATCTTGATTTAAGAATAAGAAAGAGTGAAGCTCTTAGTTTGCAAAGGGTCATATGAACAGATTCTTTCATCATAAAAAAATTCTAAGACGATATCGCCAAGATGTACAAGGATGAGAACATTGGCCCTGAAGATGGTGGACTCTTATTTAACTGTGATGAAACTACCTTATCTCATGATCCAAAGGATATGAAGATTGTTGCTGAAAAAAGTGTAAGAAGAATTACAAGAAACATCATAGGAACTGGAAAAACCAATACAGCATTTCTTGCCTGTGGAACAGCTGATGGGACAAAACTTCCACGTCTTTCATCATCTTTACGGGTAAACAGATGTGGTCAACATGGGGCCAAAATGAGAATATCCAGGAACGTGCTATGCTGTACAAGAGAATGGTTGGATGGATGGAAATTTATTCATCAAGTGGTTCACAAAGTTATTTTTGACCTCTATTCCCCCCCAAAGAACAAAGGAAGAAGAAAGTTGTCCTGTTCTTTGATGGAGTGATCTTCTATATCAGCTATGACCTGGTGAAAAGGGCATAAGAAAATGATGTGGTCCTCATAAAATTTCCACCAAATGTGAGTCATTTCATTCAACCTCTTGACAAGATGGTCTTCAGGACAATGAAAACTGATTGGAATCAGCTACTTCTGGAATACAACCGAAAGTTTCCAGGGAAAAATATGACAAAAGCACAGTTTGCCGAGGAACTTTCAACTTTGTGGGAAGAGTCCTTCAAGTCCCGGAACCTAAGATCAGGTTTTAAATCAACTGGACTGATTCCTGTCAACTTCAACAAGTTCTCAGAGACAGCTTATGATCCAATAAAGCTTGAGCGATCTAAAGATGGGGAAGGTGCTCAATCTAAATTAACTCATTCAAGCTCAAGACCATCATCTCAAATCAACCCTACACCCAGTTCCTCATCCACACTTCCCACAGCATCTACATCATCATTGTCACTTTCAAATGCGGTTACACTAGTCTGCACTGAGCCTAAAACCAATGAAGAAATCCCTGGTCCCAGTCATCAACTTACTGAGTCAGAAAAAAAAAATTAGGATCTTGTCGAAAACTCATTTGAACAAATAAAGTTCGAAGAAGCTGGGGAGCTGGGGACAAGTTTACTTTTGAAATTTTTATCAGGAAAAAACCGTCCTAAAATTTTTCTGAAGTTGCTAAAAACTCAACCCAATTAGGGAAAAGGAAGAAAGTCTCACAAGGTGTTGGTGAAAGTCTAACATCAAAGATGGTTGAACAGAGCGACAAAAAAAAAAAGCTCACGTTTCAAAAGCAAACAATCAGAAGGAAAAAACATAAAAGAAGTATGTCCTAGCCCTAAAAACTAAAAAGAAAACTCCTGTTTTCGAAGAGGAAAACACAACATCAGAGGATGAACAAGATCTTGACCCTAAACTTTTGTAATCCGATGATGATGAGGATGATGAGGACTATTACTGGAAATTGTTTGAAAGAGAGAATGAGGATGAAGAACAAACAGGGATGTTATTTTGGAAGTAGAGAAATACTTTGCAGTTTTTTATGATACCACTTAGTATCTTGGGCGCATAACTTCTTTGAATGAAGACACCCGCACGGTTAAGTTTCTTAAAGAACATCTAGAAAGTTCAACTGGCCATCTCATGATGACATACAGGAAGTAGATAAAGAATACATCTTCTATGGCCCTGTTAAATTAATAGGCAATGGACCTTTCACTCTTAAACAATCAGATTTTGTCAGAATGAGGAGTCTTTACTCTGCAAGGTAAAAGGAACATACTTCTAAGAGCTACAATTAGCTTTTCTTTTTTGCTAATCAATTCAATGAGCTGAATATGATATTAATATAATAATTAGTAGCCTTAAGATTTTTTTGCTTCCATGATCTTAAAAAAAATATTTTATCTTTTTTTTTCATAATAATATGTTCTAAGTATGTCTAAATGATTAATATTATTGTGTTATGTGTAATAAACATGCATTAAAACTTTTGAGGTCAATCGCTGTTTATTCAATTTTAATCACATTGTAATACAAAAACTAATCTACCAAAAAACCTGAAAAAATTCAGGGTAATAACATACACCTCAACGATGTATCTTATTGCTACATTGATTTTAAAGTGTTAGCATGGGGAAGTTACAGGTCTTTTATCTTATTATCCCCTATGGGGTAGTATGATACAAATAAAAAAAATAGCCCCCCCCCCCCTTCTGCTATTTGACAAGAATGAGATATTATTTTCATGAGGACCTTCAAGGGAAAGGTGTATCAGAAAAAAAAAAATCAAAGGTCCAGGTTCGAAACTGTCTTGTGTATTAATATTGTATGTTTCTTACTACCCCATGTGTATCTTACTCAACTATTTCTTTAAATAGAGAAGATGGTAGCAATACAAAGAATAGACAAGAAGATCACTAGGGATCTTTATTTGGCCCAGACCCAATTAGTAAAACTCATTACCCCAAATTTAGCAGTGTTAACTATCAGAAAATTAAAGTGCGCAACCATTCAAGTTAAAGGAAGTTAGAGTTTGCTCGATGAAAAGCATAACAAATGACATGAAATTGATTAAGGCTCGAAGGCTGTTTTATTACCAGAGATAATGATCAAAGGTTAACAATATATATTTTGTTGGTTGCGGACAATGCACAATAGCAATAATCCAACAATATTCATCCTGAAGCGAATGAATGTGCATAAGTAAAAATAATAAAATCAAGAGGTTACAGAGTACTAAATGCATTTGCCAAGATTAAAGAACATGCTTACTAATTTAACAGAACCAATTCTAATGCAAAAGAGTTAATGTTCGTGAACAATAATCAAAAAAGAATTGAAAGCGGGTAAACACCCTATTGCCTAGTCAACATATCTAAGCCATTAAAAGATACCCATATATATATGAAATTACACTTGTTAAAAAGTCTGTACATGTCATGTTCCCTAACTTATACATATCATATATTAAATTTCTGCTCATAACCATACCCTAGGCTACAATGTATACAAACAAAGTCATTAATCCCATCTAACACCTGAGAGGCGGGGATAGCCTACAGACTAAAAACATAATAACTTCCTAACTTATTTTCTTACTCCACTATAAACTTTGAACATATCAAAATCCTTTACTTAATTTCCCACTCACGTAGAAATACCAAACAATATTATATTCATCAATACACATTACATCTGTAAGCCATACAAACTATCGTGCAACATGGCGCGCAAAGTTTGATTAACTTTATTTAATTTGTAAATAATATAAACCTAACCAGAATTAAGAGGCATAAGACCATCACATGCTTATAAACTAAACAAATCTAATTATCAGATAAATAAATTTAGTATAATACCAATAAATAAAATAAATATGCCGAAGCAATTTCAAAGAGTCGTTCCTCAGCATTCCTATAAAAATAATAATAAAAAACCTATCCAACATAATGTACACTTACATGTTGTAAATTCCTATATACTAATAGCATCAAAGAGTGATAGCTCCATGCTGAGTATAAGCTTATAGTCAATTTTGCCCAGCGGAGAAAATATGGGAAGGAGGTATTTCAAGTTCAATGATGTCATCTTCAGCAAGTAAGTGTGTTGGTTTCTCCTTGACACCTGCACACAGCGTCGAAAGAGCGACAGTTCAGGGGGTAGGGTAACACACATGATTGCATAGAGCGCCTGCGCGTTGCTCGCCACTTGAGGAAAGTGGGCCGGATTATGTAGCACTCCGTGACTTCATTCTTGTTTAATGTGAACAGTAAACAGAAATGTGTGTCGATGTGTGTGGAGGATCAATCAAAACACGGCGCTAGTCTCCCAGTAAAACGGCGTGTTTGTACTTTTGTAGTTGGCGGAGGTTAGGTGGCGAAGATGTTTGTAGCCATGGTACATTACTACCCCATCCTCCCTGCATGTGTAACTGTAAGGAAAGCTCTTGTAAAGGAGGGGTGAATGAGTCCAACAAATCGTGTAGCATCCAACATCCGTTATGGTTTGGTGGATGATGTTTTTTTGGGGGACTGGGTAATCTTTATGTAGTTGAGGGAACAATGAGAATGGACCAGTAGGCTACATATAGGTTCTAAAAGATCATCTCTTTTCTCATACAGATAAATGGTTAAAAAATAAACTATTTGTATATACGCACGATGGGGCACCATGCCATAAGGCGAAAAAAAGTGACCAAATACTTGGAGAAGAGGGAGCAAAGTGTGTAACCATGACCAAGAAACAGTCCGGATAGAGAATTTATGGGCAATGGGGAAGAAAAGACTGAAAAAATTCAGGATCACAGCACGAGACGAGCTCATTGAACAACTGAATGATGTGGGGCATAATAACATTTACATCTGAAGGAGTTGCATTAACTTAGTTAGAAGCATGTCTAATAGGCTCGCAAGGTTGATAAAAACAAGGGCTACCATACTAGGTACTAGATTTAAGCTAACTAAACTGTAAGAATGATTAATAATTATATTTGGGGTAAAAACCTACAAAATAAAATATTTCTTAGAAAGAAAATGAAGCAAATTGTTATACATTTTTTTTTTAGTCTGTACTTATTCTTAGTCATTGTAATTTGCATTATAGCACCTCACTGATGATAATATTGGGCCTACCTATTGATTTAATTATTACAAATTCGGTTAAATTTCTAAGTTTATAGAAAATTTTAATCTTATTGTATTTATTATAGATAGCAAGTAAATAATTGATAAATAGTTTGTGACACAGATAATTATGTTGTATTTAAACCTGTGAAATATACTGTGGCAATATAGTGAAGTGAAATGTGATGATCACCATTTTTCTCTCAAAAACCTATGAAACAAATAGTAGGCCTACATAATCATTTTTTACTAAGTTGAAAATATTTGACTTGGTGAATTAAACAAATTTTTAACAAAACCTTAGTAAACAAAAGGTGATTCACAAAGATGATATTAAAGCTCACACGGTTTAAGAATAAGTTTTTATTTTTAGGTCACATCATTAATAAAATAGCCTATTATTGCTATTTAAAAACAATAACATGTGGGATTATCTGTTCTGATGCCATTGCTTAGCTGTATCAGTAAGTGAACTGTATCACTGTCCTGGAACTGTTACAAAAGGGTACGGTAAATGGAACGGTTTGGAACAGTTACATGAAATAACAGCACCCTATCAACAGTTTGATACATCCCTAGAGTGAGGGCTAAGTGGGATCTTGTAGTTGATATATTTATCAACAGGTGTAGCTAGTTTTTCCAGTTACTGGTTGTTATTTCAAAACATTGTTTTGAAAAAAAATTAGGGTTGAATACAGACTTTTTGTTGAAATATAGTGACGGCGCTAATATTCCTGCAATGCTTGCAAGTAAAGTGAGACACAAGAGCATTATTGACGGGTTTGGGCTTAGTCTAGCTAGCTCAAGTACCAATATCATTTAATAATAGTATCACTTTTGGCAATGCTAGTCATCCACCCACCACCCCCTTGGAATAGTTAGCACAGCAAATCATTCATTCCAAATTAATAATGTACCTACCGAAATTCTATTTTAGATTCTAAATTTTAGGCAATGCTAATGTTTATTTGGTAGTAAAATTATGTAAAACAGATATTAAATAAAAAGTGTAATAAAACGACCTCATTTTAATAACTAGTATATCACAATAGGGGCTCCAAGAAAAAAATTGTTGTAGGCCACCCACTTTTTAACTTTAAACTGCATGAACTTATTTTGCAGTTTGTTTTTATGTTTAGAGTAAAACTTCCGCACCACAATAAAGAACAATATTCATGGCATAAAAAAATACCATTAAAAATTGTGTCTGCCAATATTTGAATTTTTAAAAATATTAGTTTTTGACAGGTTTATTAATAGCTTATGCAGGTGATCTAGCGGTCTAGGGGTAAGGTGCTGGACTTCTGTGCTGGGGGTCCAGGGTTAAATTCTTGGTCTCGACACAGATTTATCTGATTGCTAAACCCTTCCTTCACCCCTGACAAGATTTGTATTAATCACAACTTGTGAATGTGGGGAATGCCAGGCCTTCACCGTGGTTCAGATTTCACGTTAAACTGTAGGTCCTCCATTTAATATCACAATCACCCTACCACTACACATTAGCGTAAGTGCATGCAACTCGGACAGGTAGGGAGACGTGGTGCTAATAATAATAATAGCTAGGCCTAGTCCTTAGAACCCTCGGCCGCCTCTGATATTTTACTTGATCTGCATCAAATTAGCCTACCCGTCAAGGCTATCTGCGGATCTTTTCAAATAAGGTCAAGATAAGAAAGGTAGAGCTAAGATTAAGTGTAACTTACCCGTATTTGGGTGAAGAAATAGTGAAAGGCAATAAACATAATTTCAGTATAGGCCTATTCTACCGGGCTTCATATCGAAACTGCCTCGTTAAAGGCAAACAACACGAGACGGATGCCAATTTACAATTTTCACCCCGTTTATGGAATGAGAAAATAAATGAATAGTTCCTAAAACATTCCTTAGAACATTTAAGGTTTTAGATGCCAAAACATTTACGTGTTCATGGACCTTTGTTTAGGCTTCCTTATTTCTTAAATCACATCATCCCTGTTCAAGTTTTTGGGAAGTTAGAGGGAGTAAGTATCCTGTTACTATCCCTCTACTCTAAAACTAGTTAGTTTAGTTAACTACTGGTACTGACAGTGGTTGCTGAACCCTTTTTATGTAATTGAGGAGAGGGAGAGGAGAATTAGTAAAAAAAAAATTGCTATTGGTATTGGGGAAAGGGGGGATGGCTAAGCCCAACAAGCAGGGAGAGAGGTTAAGGAGTTTTATCGTCGCAAGTGTTTGAAAATTGGATTCCCCTTTAGACATTATTTGGAGTGACCAACTTCTGAGAATGTTTTAAAAATGAATATCTTCTAAAAGCTATTTTGAATGGTTTTTCCCCCAGATTTTTTTAAAAAGAAATTGGATGCTCCTAAAGAATATTTGGAGTGGTCCTCATTTGTAAAAATTTTAAAAATTGGATGCTTTTAGAAGAAATTTAAAGTTTCTCTTGTTTGGATATTTGTTTAAAACTAAACTCTAAAAGATATTGGGAGATATTCTCTGCCAGATTAAAAAAAAAAAAATTTGAATGCTTCTAGAAGCTATTTGCATTGGTTCTCTCTTAGCAAATTTTTGTAAATTGTGTGCACTTAGAAGCTATTTTGAGTGCTCTTCGCCTTGTTAAAAAAACATAGTTGCATCGTGAAGCTATTTGGAGTGTTTCTCTTCCAGAAATCTTTTGAAAATTGGATGCGTCTAGAAAATATTTGGATTGGTATTAACCAGAAAATAAAAAAAACAATCCTTTAGAAACTTTTTGAAGTTAGTCTTTTTTTCATAGGAAGCCCATTATTTTAAAACTTTAAACTCATGTTACCACAATGGTGGAAATAAAAATATTACAATATTATATATTTACTTTCTTAGTCTGTTTAATCAATAATGTAAATAAAAGTTATATAGTAGCCCCTAATGCTAAGGAAGTAGGCCCTATTATTGAAGGATTTTGATAACTTTTAAATTAACCTTATATATAATAGATCAAATAACTCATAAATCTAGAATGCGAAATTTTAGTGACTTGTTAATGTTAGTCATAGAAAGTGGGCTTTCTATAAAAATCAGGCTTCTTGGTCCCCAGCCCACACATAGCTCTGTTGATCACTAGATATAGCCGGATCACTATAGACATTATCATACATAACATTATTATTATTAGCACCGCGTCTTACTACCCGTTCGGGTTATACGCACTTACGCTAATGTGTAATGGTAGGGTGATTGTGAGATGAAATGGAGGACCTACAGTTTAACGTGGAATCCGAACCACGATGGAGGCCTGGCATTTCCCACATTCACAAGATGTCTTGTCAGAGGTGAAGGAAGGGTTTGGTAATCAGATAAATCTTTGCCACGACCGAGGATTGAACCCCGGCCGCCATACATAACAGATAGTGGTAACTTGTGAAAGCAAAACTTTAAAAAATCAAACTAAAACTAGACCTAGAAGTTTTAAAATGCTTAGTATTTAAAATCAAAATAAGGTAATTTAGATTTAGGGACGACATTAAAAAAAATTGTTTGTAATAATATATTAGCAATAAATATTTATGCACAGCACTTTACAACCATCGAAATTAATATTAATTTCACACCTTTTTATAGCATAATACTTGGCTGTTTAAATTTGCCCTTCTTTTATTTCCTACCAAGAAAAATGAAGGAACTCTCAACATTATAGTAAGTACTTATTTGAACAAGTACTAGATATAAATTGGATTAACTTAAAATAAAGAATACGTTTAACTTCAATTTTAGTTTAGTGACAAATAGGCGTTGTGTTTTTGGTACCATAGTTGCGGAGTTTTGGGATGAATAGGTGTTGTGTAAATGATACCATGCAAGAGTTTTGCCATCTAGTTGCATACTGCTGATCTAAGGGGGCCCACCTCTATATTATTTTAAAAAGTACACAATATTTTAATAACTTTTGTGTTATTTTTTCCTAATTTAAATTAAAACTTATTTAAACTGTTATTGATAACTAGCAATACATTGTTAAAAAAAATTTGGATAATTAAAAAAAAACACAGCCAAAGAAAAAGGAAAAAATCCCACTCTTAAGTTATGGTTAGTTAAATATTTCGATTCTAAAATTGGCCTGTATTTTCTTTAGGGTCATTTGCCCTCTTAAATGTTAACAATAAGTTAGTCTCAGTGGAGATGGGATGATTTCATGCCGGGATCACAATCAACTTACATTCACATAACTCAATGTAAAGTTCACCTAACATTCATGTACTGTTCATTTGATGTTCACTTAATGTATACATAACAGTCATTTAACATACAGAAACTGGTGTGTCATCAGGATTCACTTAATGTAACATAACCACTTGAGCAAAATACAGACTATGTATTTGAACTGTTTAAAAACAAATTGTTCAAAATGAAACACAATCATTTAGGGCTGATTATGCTACAAGTACTTGCAATATAAGTTTACTGGATGTACAAAATAAAGTGTTACAAGAGGCTACAATGTTTTAGAGTTCATGAGATGCATACAAAACTACCCAAGAATTCATCTGCATACCATAAATAAACAAATGAAGTACTAGGCTTAACTAGACCCGTTGACATTGCTTGCACAGTGATTGGCTATCCATATACCTTTACTGAATGTGAAAGTTGTCCCTTGGAAACTCTTACATTAATGGTAGTTAAGCTTACGGCATCATGATAGCTTCCATTTAAAAGCACAAGGATGACCTTTATGTTAAGTGAAAATCTTTGAGTCTGTCACAATGTTCCTGCATGTTCCTACCAGTAACCAAAATGTCAAATAAAAATACAATTACTCCTTTCAACCCCTGTAATATTTTTATCCATTAATTTTTGGAACACATTTAGTGCTGGAAAAATTCCATAAGAAATTTTATTGTAGTTAAATAAACCCTTGCATGCTTACTACACAAAGTTTCTTAGATTCTTCCTCTAACCTAATCTGTTGATAAGCATGACTTAAATCCAGTTTACTAAATATATTTTTTCCTTTTGTAAAGTGACATACCTCTTCTATTTTGGGAATAGGATATCTCTAGTTCTAGACTAGAGTTCAAAGTAACTTTAAAATCTCCACATATTCTAATATTTTCATTCCTCTTTAAGTACAGGGACTATTGGTGTACCCCATTAACTATTAGATATGAGTTAATACCTCCTCTTGCACTAAGTGTTCTAACTCCTGCTCTTACTTTTCTTTAAGTGCGAATGGAATTGATCTTGGCTCTCAATACTTAGGCTTGACTTTTTTTTTCACATGTAACCTAACTGGTTTACCCTAATAATATTATGGAAATTCCCTTAACAGGATAGTTGCTATTTCTGTTTGTACCCTATCTGCTTTTACACTGTTAGCACTATGCAAACTTTCTGGAATAATTAATTGGACTTTTAGTTGCTTAATCCAGTCCCACCCTAGTAATGGATTATCTACATTTTTAATCAAAGGTAATTCCATTTTGTGTGACAAATCCTGATATTGAAGGTTACATTTAATTACACCCGCAGGAATAATTGGTTCATTTATATATGAATTTAAGATTACATCAGTTGGATGCAATTTTAAGTGATTCAATTTATCCAGATAATACTTTTCAGAGATTACAGATGCCCCTGTGTCTATTTCTAAATGAATTTATATCCCTTCCACCTGAACATTTATTCCAAAAGGATCTTCTCTTTCATACTTCTCACCAAGATGATTTTTATATAACCCAAATAAATTTGAAATGTCATAAATGTTTTCATCACCATTATTATTTAACAGATCCAACCCTACAAAATGTTGCTTATTACTGTCATACTTTTATCTGTCTTTGTGAGATTTTGCTAGAAATCGTACGAGTAGCTCTATTATAATTGTTTGACTTACCCAACTGTTTCAGTCGACACACCTTTTGCAAATGACCTTTATTCTTACATACGCAGCATTCATACTGTCTCTAATGGCATTCATTTTTTAAATGACCGTTTCTTCCACAGCAATAACACCTCACCTCTCTCAAACAGCCTTTTCCTTCTTCTTTTTTCAACATTTGCAAAATTTGGGATTGATGATCGGTTGTTCCACCGGTGCTATGGCCAAAGACCAGTGATGCTGCATTCTTCTCAATAGCCTCCAATGATGAAATCAACACTGCCTTCTCATAGTCTAGTTGTCCCTCCGATAGAAGGCGTTGCTTAATAGAGCTGCTTCTCAATCCACTTACAAGATGATCTCATAGATAATCAGATAGTGATTCCTTAAATTCGCAATGCTTTGACATTTATTTTAACCTGGCAATATAATCAGTTACACTTTCTTGTTCTTGCTGTAATTTTAAACTAAATTTATACCTTTCGGCAACAAACGATGGCTTAGGATGTAAGTGTTTTTGGATCATTTTAATTAGATCCACTTAACTATTTGTTGACGGTTTGTCAGGTATACATAAATCTTGTAAAAGATTAAAAGTTTTCATGCCTACTACTGTCAGTAAAGTATTTTCTTTCTTCTCATTAATTACTCAAATCGCTCCACAAATTATGATTAGGTTTCTTCATTACTGTCGAAACTACTCATGTTTCTTATGACCACCATTTTGTGTTAACTTGGTTGATTTTTCTTAGACCATGCCCTAAAGTTATTAAAAACCCCAAATGTGCTTGGAGCTAAGCTACCTCAAGTTTGTCACATATACGTTAACATTTGAAGAACTTTTTTTTTACCACTTCATCCAAATAATCTAATCTAAAAAACATTTAAAGCTGGATTTACAAATATCCAAGAAAATGTTACACAATAGTTTGTTTTTCCTCATCTCCAATATGTTATGTCCGTAACATGGTACAAGGGCAGCTGGAATAAGAAAGCAAATTACTTTGTTGAAGGTTGCTGCTTAAGTGAATCTTGCTTGGTTGGGAACACTGGCTATCGATAGTAATTTAGGATGGGGCATGATGGGACGCATAAAAAAAAATTACATCACCACACATGATAGCCAACCTGCATGGAAATACATCACAGTCAATGTGTGTTGTCAGGTTTTAAAATCTATCTCAATTTAATTGATGATATGATTAGATGTGGAAATTAGGCTTATCTCCTTAAGCACACCCTTATGGTGTGAATGGTTTTTAGACACTTGAATCAAGTCCCATACATTATTAACAAAGGAGTGTTTTATATAATCAAATAATCATTCAAAAGGTTTTCTTTGTTTTTAAAACTATAAGAAAACCTTTGGTATGCTTATTTGATCATCTATTTTAAATTTGTATTTTAAATGTTGATACATGTTTTTGTTTGAAGAGTGTCAATAACATATTTTAATATTTATTTTCTTTTTAGTAACTGATGCCGAGTTGAAGCGAATTAAAGAAGCATTTAAAAGAGTATCTTCTATTAATGGCTGTATTACAAAACAATCTTTTTTCAAGGATGTTTTGGGAGAAGGAGTACCAACACAGGTTGCCGAGGTAATTTAATCCCATTTAAACTATGTATAGAAAACTTTTTAAAACAATAATTGATTTAAGATTAATTAAACTCAATCAACACTACATTGTTATATAGGCCATATATACCTGGCCCTGTGGTGTCATGGCCAGTACACCTGGCTACAAACCTAAGGGTCCTGGGTTAGATTCCCAGCTGGTACCTTGGCTATTATTCTCTCGAGGGGAATCATCCCAACAGACACCAGGGGTTGGTTAATTAGGCTTAAGTTGTGTTAAAGACTCCCACTGCCTCACACCTCTATATTCAATATCATCACATCAACTTCTTTCGTGTACGGGAGACACCCTCCATAGGTGTACCCTGAGCAGTGCTCTGTGTCACCAGAGCGGCGAATAGTATACATACAGGTGACCGAACTGGGTGTCATGTACCTCCTGGTCACT